>CM038214.1:332406130-332487389 GCA_021442155.1 Cymbidium sinense | reverse complement strand
TTATTAGTTTGTTAATTTGGTTTTATTATTGGTTTTTTAATTATTTATTCTGGTTATATTAGGTTTTATTTAGTTGTATTAGTTATTATTATTATTATTATTATTATTATTATTATTATTATTATTATTATTATTATTATTATTATTATTATTATTATTAGTTATTAGTTTTAGTTATTAGTTATTAGTTTTAGTTATTAGTTATTATTAGTTATTATTAGTTTATTAGGTTTTAGGTTTAGTTTCATTATTATTATTAGTTTTTATTAGTTATTAGTTACTAGTCATTTGTTATAGTTTTTAAGTTTATTATTATTTTGTTTTATTAATTTCTAGTTTGTTCATTTTAGTTAGGTTTATTATTTAGTTTATTAGTTAGTTAAATTAGTTTAGTAATTATTAGTTTAGTGTATTATTAGTTATATAGTTTGTTTTATTTGTTATTAGTTTTTATTAGTTTTAAGTTATTTCTTATTACTTTAGTTATTATTAGTTATTATTAGTATTTTTTATTATAAGTTTATTAGTTATTAATTTAGTTAGTTTAGTTAATTTTTTATTATTTTTTTATTATTAGTTTATTATTATTATTATTAGGTCTTTTAGTTAATAGTTATTAGTCATTAGTTAGTTTTAGTTAATTTTAATTATTAGTTAGTTATTATTATTATTATTAGTTAGTTATTAGTTTATTATTTTAGTTATTAGTTTATTAGTTAGTTAGTTTATTAGTTATTAATTAGTTTAGTTTATTAGGTTTTATTAATTTTTATTAGTTATTTAGATTTTAGTTTAGTTAGTTTTTATGTAATTTAGTTATTTGTTATTTTATTATTAGTTTATTACTTTCATTATTATTATTATTAGTTAGTTTTATTTTTATTTGTTATTATTAGTTTTATGTTTATTATTTTTTAGTTTTTATTATTAGTTATTAGTTTTTATTAATAATTGGTTAAGTTAGTTATTAATTTTAGTTTATTAGTTACGAGATTTTATTAGGTTATTAGTTTTTATTGTTTATTAGTTTTAGTTTTATTAGTTAGTAAGCTATTTATTTTATTAGTTTTTTAATAGTTTAGTTTTACTAGTTAGTTTAGTTATTTAGTTTTATTTATTAGTTATTAGTTTAGTTATTTAGTTTATTATTATTAGTTATTAGTTTATTTTTAATTATTATTTAGTTAGTTTAGTTTAGTTTTTATTAGTTATTAGTTATTTATTAATTATTATTAGTTACTTATTAGTTTATTATATAAGTTATTAGTTATTATTACTATTAGTTTTAGTTATTATTTTATTTATTATTATTAGTTTAGTTTTTATTAGTTTATTAGTTTTATCAGTTATTAGTTTATTATTTACTAGTTATTAGTTATTAGTTATTATTATTAATAGTTATTTGTTATTTAGTTTATTATTATTAGTACTTAATTTTATTATTAGTTATTTATTTATTTTTAGTTATTATTTAGTTAGTTTAGTTTAGTTTTTGTTAGTTATTAGTTATTTATTAATTATTATTAGTTAGTTATTAGTTAGTTATTAGTTTATTATATTTAGTTATTATTATTATTATTATTATTATTAGTTTTAGTTATTATTTTATTTATTATTATTAGTTTAGTTATTATTAGTTTATTAGTTTTATTAGTTATTAGTTTATTATTTATTATTATTAGTTATTAGTTATTATTATTATTAGTTATTAGTTATTTAGTTTATTAGTTTAGTTATTTTTTATTATTATTAGTTTCATTATTATCAGTTTAGTTATTATTAGTTAGTTTTATTATTTTTAGTTTATTAGTTAGTTATTAGTTTATTAGGTTTATTAGTTTAGTTTATTAGTTTTATTAGTTATTTAGTTATTAGTTCTAGTACTTTATTAGTTTATTAGTTATATTAGTTTTTTATTAGTTAGTTTATCAACTTATTTAGTTATTAGTTTATTAGGTTTTTAGTTAGTTTAGTTATTTAGTTTTATGAGGTTTTTTATTAGTTATTTTAGTTTTTTATTTAGTTTTTATTAGTTTTATTATTTAGTTATTATTATTAGTTATTAGTTTAGCTTTTAGTTTATTTAGTTAGTTAGTTATTAGTTATTATTTATTTTATTATTACTTTTGGTTAATAGTTTTAGTTATTAATTATTTTAATTATTTATTAGTTTACTTTTTATTAATTATTAGTTAGTTAGTTATTATTAGTTTGTTTTAGTTAGTTTATTATTAGTTATTAGTTATTAGTTTTAGCTAGGTTAGTTATTTATTAGTTTTAATTATTAGTTTTATTAGTTATTTAGTTTAGTTATTATTATTATTATTAATTTTAGTTTATTAGTTTTTTACTTTTTTAGGTTTTATTATTAGTTAGTTTAGTTAGTTTAATTTGTTATTAGCTTAATTTAATTATTTAGATATGAGTTATTAGTTTAGTTATTTAGTTTATTATTATTAGTTATTATTATTTAGTTTATTAAGTAGTTAGTTTAGTTTATTTTTATTATTATTAGTTATTATTTAGTTTTTATTAGTTTTCAGTGTTATATCTAGTTTTTATTATTAGTTATTAGTTTATTAGTTTATTATTATTGGTTATTAGTTTAGTTTAATTTAGTAGATATTAGTTTAGTTATTAGTTTTTCAGGTTTATTATTAGTTTTTAAATATTTATTTGTTTAATAGTTAGGTTTTTTAGTTAATTATTAGTTTATTCAGTTTATTCTTATTAGTTATTAAATAATTTTTTATTATTAGTTTAGTTTTATTAGTTATTTAGTTATTAGGTTTAGTTAGTTATTATTAGTTTTAACAATTAGTTTATTAGTTAGTTAGTTAGTTAGTTTAGTTTAGTTAATTAGTTTATTTAGTTTTTATTAGTTATTAGTTGTTATTATTTATTTTAGTTTTATTAGTATTAATTTAATTGTTATTTATTAGTTTTAATTATTATTAGGTTTTTTTAGGTTTAGTTATTAGTTAGTTATTAGTTTTATTAGTTTATTATTATTAGTTTAGTAATTATTAGTTAATAGTTTTATTAGTTTAGTTATTAGTTAGTTATTAGTTCAGTTATTTATTTATCTATTATTATCAGTTATTAGTTAGTTTTATTAGTAAATTTTAGTTTTAGCTAGTTTTTATTACTTATTAGTTTAGTTAGTTTTATTAGTTTTTTAGTTATTTTAATTATTATTTATTAGTTATTTAGTTTATTAGGTTATATTATTATTATTATTTATTTTAATTTTTATTATTAGTTATTTGTTAGTTTAGTTATAAGTTTGGTTATTAGTTTAGTTATTTATTTTTAATTATTATTAGTTAGTTTATTTAGTTTTTATTAGTTTATTAGTTTAATAGTTTAGTTTTATTAGTTAGTTAGTTAGTTTATTATTATTTAGTTTTAGTTTTATTATTTTTTAGTTTTTTATTAAGTTTAGTTTAGTTATTTAGTTACTATTAGTTAGTTATTAATATAATTAGGTTATTATTTTTAGTTTTAATAATTATTAATTATCATTTATTATTTGTTTTAACATTAGTTATTTAGTTATTAATTTTTAGTTATTATTATTAATTTATTAGTTTTTATTTAGTTTTAGTTATTTAGGTTTTTATTAGTTAGTTATTTAGTTTTTTGTTATTAGTTATTATTAGTTTAGTTATTTAGGTTATTAGTTTAGTTATTTAGGTTATTAGTTTTGTTAGTTATTAGTTATTAGTTTTATTAGTTATTAGTTTATTAGTTAGTTATTAGTTTAGTTATTATTAGTTATTTAGTTATTAGGTTTTAGTTTTTAGTTACTTTAGTTAGTTTTTTAGGTTAATAGGTTTTATTAATTTTTATTAGTTAGTTTTATTAGTTTAGTTTAGTTAGTTTATTAGTTTATTAGTTTAGTTTTAGTTAGTTTAGTTTAGTTTAGTTTTAGTTTAGTTTTAGTTTTTATTATTAGTTTTAGTTATTAGTTATTTAGTTTAGTTTGTTAGTTTTTATTAGTTTTTAGGTTTAGTTTTATTAGTTTTATTTAGTTAATTATTAATTTAATTAGTTTATTTTATTAATTATTTATTTAGTTATTTGTTATTATTTATTATTAGTTAGAAGGTTTTATTTATGATGTTTTAGTTTTATTAGTTTTATTATTAGTTTATTAGGTTTAGTTTTCTTTAGTTAGTTTTTTTGTTATTAGTTTAGTTTATTAATTTTAGTTAGTTTTATGGTTTTTAGTTATTAGTTTTTAGTTATTATTTTAGTTAGTTATTATTTTTTTTAGTTAGTTTTCATTTAGTTATTAGGCTTATTATTATTATTATTATAAGTTTATTATTATTAGTTTTAGTTTTAAGTTTTATTAGTTTTATTAGTTCTTATTTTATTTTCTTTTTTAGTTTTTAGTATATTAGTTGTTAGTTTTTTAGTTTATTAGTTAGTAAGTTTAGTTAGTTATTATTAGTTTTTAGCTTATTATTATTTATTATTAGTTATTAGTTATTAGTTTAGTAGTTTAGTTTTTTATTAGTTTTATTATTATTAATTTTTATTATTTATTAGTTTTTATTTTATTAGTTATTATTACTAGTTTTATTAGTTTAATAGTTATTAGTTATTTAGTTTTTATTATAAGTTTTGATTATTAATTTATAATTATTATTAGTTTTATTATTTAATAATAATTATTATTATTATTACTATTTTTTAGTTATTAGTTTAGTTTATTAGTTAGTTTTAGTTTAGTTATTATTTATTACTATTAGTTAATTTTTATTAGTTATTTGTTTATTAGTTTAGTTATTAGGTTTTAGTTATTATTAGTTATTAATTATTATTATTTATTATTAGTTTAGTTCTTAGTTGAGTTATTACATTTATTTATTGTTATTAGTTATTATTAGTTTATTAGTTTATTTTAGTTATGATTATTAATTTATTAGGTTATTAATTTTAGTTTATTAATTTTATTATTTAGTTTTATTATTTTTTAAGTTTAATTATTATTTTATTATTGATTTTAGTTATTATTATTAGTTATTAGTTTATTTTTATTATTTAGTTATTAGTTTAGTTATTTTTAGTTTATTATTATTAGGTTTTAGTTTTATTATTTAGTTATTTATTAGTTTAGTTTTATTAGTTTTTAGTTTAGTTTAGTTATTATTATTATTAGGCTGTATTACTTTTTTTAGTTTAGTTAGTTTTTAGTTTATTAGTTAGTTAGGTTATTAGTTATTAGATATTAGTTATTATTAGTTTATTAACTTTTTTTATTATTAGTTTTTGCTTAGTTATTACTTTTAGTTAGTTATTAGTTTAATTTGTTTATTATTTTGTTAGTCATATTAGTTATAAGTTTATTAGTCTTTTAGTTATTATTAATTTTATTATTTATTATTTATTAGTTTATTAGATATTAGTTAGTTATTATTAGTTAGTTTATTATTATTAGTTATTAATTTAGTTTATTATTAGTTTTTTAGTTATATTAGGTATTATTATTAGTTTTATTTAGTTGTATTAGGTATTATTATTATTATTAGTTTTAGTTATCATTCATTAATATTATTATTTTGTTATTAGTTATTAGTATTAGTTATTAGTTATTATTAGTTATTATTAGTTTATTAGTTTATTAGGTTTTAGGTTTAGATTCATTATTATTATTAGTTTTTATTAGTTATTAGTTACTAGTTATTTGTTATAGTTTTTTAGTTTATTATTATTTTTTATTAGTTTTTAGTTTATTAGTTTTAGTTAGGCTTATTATTTAGTTTATTATATAGCTTAATTAGTTTAGTAATTACTGATTTAGTGTATTATTAGTTATATAGTTTGTTTTATTTGTTATTAGTTTTTATTAGTTTTAAGTTATTTCTTATTTATTTAGTTATTATTAGTCAATTATTTATTTAGTTATTATAAGTAATTTTTATTATGAGTTTATTAGTTATTAGTTTAATTAGTTTAGTTAGTTTATTATTAGTTTTTTATTATTATTATTATTATTATTAGGTTTTTAGTTATTAATTATTAGTCATTAATTAGTTTTAGTTAGTTTTTTTAGTTATTAGTTAGTTATTATTATTATTATTATCAGTTAATTATTAGTTTATTAGTTAGTTATTAGTTTATTAGTTAGTTAGTTTATTATATATTAATTAGTTTAGTTTATTAGGTTTTATTAGTTTTTATTAGTTATTTAGGTTTTAGTTTAGTTAGTTTTTTTAGTTTAGTTATTAGTTATTTTATTATTAGTTTATTAGTTTCATTATTATTATTATTATTATTTTTTTTTATTTTTTTAGTTATTATTAGTTTTTATTAGTTATTAATTAAGTTAGTTATTAGTTTTAGTTTATTAGTTATGAGATTTTATTAGGTTATTAGTTTTTATTGTTTATTAGTTTTAGTTTTATTAGTTAGTAAGCTATTTATTTTATCAGTTTTTTAATAATTTAATTTTATTAGTTAGTATAGTTATTTAGCTTTATTTATTATTTATTAGTTATTAGTTACTTAGTTTTTTTATTAGTTATTAGTTTATTTTTAGTTATTATTTAGTTTGTTTAGATTAGTTTTTATTAGTTATTAGTTATTTATTAATTATTATTAGTTACTTATTAGTTAGTTATTAGTTTATTATATAAGTTATTAGTTATTAATAGTTTAGTTATTATTAGTTTATTAGTTTTATTAGTTATTAGTTTATTATTTATTAGTTATTAGTTATTAGTTATTTAGTTTATTATTATTAGTTACTTAATTTTATTATTAGTTATTAGTTATTTATTAATTATTATTAGTTATTAGTTAGTTATTAGTTTATTATATAAGTTATTAGTGATTAATGTTATTAGTTTTAGTTATTATTTTATTTATTATTATTAGTTTAGTTATTATTAGTTTATTAGTTTTTTTAGTTATTAGTTTATTATTATTTAGTTATTAGTTATCAGTTATTATTTTTATTATTAGTTATTAGTTATTTAGTTTATTGGTTCTATTTTTATTATTATTTTTTTTATTAGTTTAGTTATTTTTTATTATTATTAGTTTCATTATTATCAATTTAGTTATTATTAGTTAGTTTTATTATTTTTTAGTTTATTAGCTAATTATTAGTTTATTAGTTAGTTATTAGCTAGTTTTAGTTTATTAGTTTTATTAGTTATTTAGTTATTAGTTTTATTAGTTTATTAGTTTATTAGTTTATTTAGTTATTAGTTTATTAGGTTTTTAGTTAGTTTAGTTATTTAGTTTTATGATGTTTTTTATTAGTTATTTTAGTCTTTTTATTTATTTATTAGTTTTATTATTTAGTTATTATTATTAGTTATTAGTTATTATTAATTATTAGTTTAGCTTTTAGTTTATTAGTTAGTTGGTTATTAGTTATTACTTATTTTATTATTACTTTAGTTAATAGTTTTTTAGTTTTATTAGTTATTTGTTAGTTTAATTATTTATTAGTTTAGTTTTTATTAATTATTAGTTAGTTAGTTATTATTAGTTTGTTTTTAGTTAGTTTATTATTAGTTATTAGTTATTAGTTTTAGCTAGGTTAGTTATTTATTAGTTTTTATAATTAGTTTTATTAGTAATTTAATTTAGTTATTATTATTATTATTAAATTTAGTTTATTAGTTTATTAGGTTTTGTTATTAGTTAGTTTAGTTAGTTTAATTTATTATTAGCTTAGTTTAGTTATTTAGTTATTAGTTATTAGTTTAGTTATTTAGTTTATTAGTTATTATTATTTAGTTTATTAGTTAGTTAGTTTAGTTTATTTTTATTATTATTAGTTTATTAGTTTTATTAGTTTTTTAGTTTATTAGTTTATTATTAGTTATTATTTAGTTTTTATTAGTTTTTAGTATTATATCTAGTTTTTATTATTAGTTATTAGTTTTTTTAGTTAGTTATTATTTATTAGTTTATTTAGTTTATTTTTATTAATTATTAGTTAGTTATTTATTATCATTTTAGTTTTATTAGTTATTATTAGTTTTAATTATTAGTTTATTAGTTAGTTAGTTAGTTAGTTTAGTTTAGTTAGTTAGTTTATTTAGTTTTTATTTGTTATTAGTTGTCATTCTTAGTTTTAGTTTTAATTAATTTAGTTATTAATTATTAGTTATTAGTTTTAATTATTATTAGGTTTAGGTTTAGGTTTAGTTATTAGTTAGTTATTAGTTTAATTAGTTTATTATTATTAGTTTAGTTATTATTAGTTAATAGTTTTCTTAGTTTAGTTATTAGGTAGTTATTAGTTTAGTTATTTATTTATTTATTATTATTAGTTATTAGTTATTTGTTATTAGTTAGTTAGTTTAATTAGTTAATTTTAGTTTTAGCTAGTTTTATTAGTTACTAGTTTAGTTAGTTTTATTAGTTTCTTAGTTATTTTAGTTATTATTTATTAGTTATTTTGTTTATTAGTTTATATTATTATTATTATTTATTTAAATTTTTATTATTAGTTATTAGTTTTGGTTTAAGTTTAGTTTATTATTTATTTTATTTATTTAGTTATTATTAGTTGATTTAGTTTTTATTAGTTTATTAGTTTAGTTTTATTAGTTAGTTAGTTTGTTTATTATTATTTAGTTTTAGTTTTATTATTTTTTAGTTTTTTATTAGGTTTAGATTAATTATTTAGTTATTATTAGTTTATTATTATTAGGTTTTAGTTTTATTATTTAGTTATTTATTAGTTTAGTTTTATTAGTTATTAGTTTAGTTTAGTTATTATTATTATTAAGTTTTATTACTTTTTTAGTTTTAGTTAGTTTGTTAGTTATTAGTTTAGTTTTATTAGTTTTTAGTTTATTAGTTGGTTAGGTTATTAGTTATTAGATATTAGTTATTATTAGTTTATTAGTGTTTTTTATTATTATTAGTTTTAGTTTCATTTTTATTAGTTATTAGGTTTAGTTTGTTTATTATTTTATTAGTTATATTTGTTATAAGTTTATTAGTCTCTTAGTTTATATTAGTTATTAGTTTGTTATTATTAGTTGTCAATTTAGTTTATTATTAGTTTTTTCTAGTTGTATTAGTTATTATTATTATTAGTTTTAGATATTATTAGTTAATATTATTATTTTGTTATTAGTTATTAGTTATAGTTATTAGTTATTATTAGTTTATTAGGTTTTAAGTTTAGTTTCATTATTATTATTATTAGTTTTTATTAGTTATTAGTTACTAGTTATTTGTTATAGTTTTTTAGTTTATTATTATTTTGTTTTATTAATTTTTAGTTTATTAGTTTTAGTTAAGTTTATTATTTAGTTTCTTAGATAGTTTAATTAGTTTATTAATTATTAGTTTTGTGTATTATTAGTTATATAGTTTATTCTATTTGTTATTAGTTTTTATTAGTCTTAAGTTATTTCTTATTTATTTTGTTATTATTAGTTAGTTATTTATTTAGTTATTATTAGTAATTTTTTATTATAAGTTTATTAGTTATTAGTTTAGTTAGTTTAGTTAATTTTTTATTAGTCTTTTATTATTAGTTTATTATTATTATCATTATTAGGTTTTTAGTTATTAATTATTAGTCATTTGTTAGTTTTAGTTATTTTTTTATTTATTAGTTAGTTATTAGTTTATTAGTTAGTTAGTTTATTAGTTATTAATTAATTTAGATTATTAGGTTTTATTAGTTTTTATTAGTTATTTAGGTTTTAGTTAGTTTTTATTTAGTTTAGTTATTAGTTATTTTATTATTAGTTTATTAATTTCATTATTATTATTATTATTAGTTAGTTTTAGTTTTTATAGTTAATATTAGTTTTATGTTTATTATTTTTTTGTTTTTATTATTAGTTATTTGTTTTATTAGTTATTAGTTAAGTTAGTTATTAGTTTTAGTTTATTAGTTATGAGATTTTATTAGGTTATTAGATTTTATTGTTTAATAGTTTTAGTTTTATTTGTTAGTAAGCTAATTATTTTATTAGTTTTTTAATAGTTTAGTTTTATTAGTTAGTTTATTTATTTAGTTTTATTTATTAGTTATTAGTTTAGTTATTTAGTTTATTATTATTAGTTACTTTTTTATTAGTAATTGGTTTATTTTTTAGTTATATTTAGTTTGGTTTAGTTTGGTTTTATCGGTTATTGGTTATTAATTATTATTGGTTAGTTATTATTAGTTTATTAGTTATTATATAAGTTATTGAGTTATTATTACTATTAGTTTTAGTGATTATTTTATTTATTTTTATTTTTTGGTTATTATTAGTTTATTAATCTTGGTTATTAGTTATTATTTATTATTTTGTTATTATTATTGGTTATTAGTTATTTAGTTTTATTATTGGTTTTAATTTTTATTATTGGTTTATTTTTTGGTTATTATTAAGTTAGTTTAGTTTAGTTTTTATTGGTTATTAATTAATTTATTAGTTAGTTATTGGTTTATTTATTATTGGTTATTATATATTTTAATTTTTATTTATTATTTTATTTATTATTGGTTTATTAGTTTTATTATTGGTTTATTATTTATTAGTTATTGGTTATTGGTTATTGGTTTTGGTTATTGGTTATTTATTGGTTGTGGTTAATAAATAATAACATACATACTAATAATAACAATAAAACTAAAATAACCAATAAAAAAAAAACTAACTAATAATAATAACTAATAATTAAATAATAATTAATAATAATAATAATAATAACATAATAAATCTAATAAAAACTAATAAAATAAAATAACTAATAATATAATAACAACAACTAATAACAATAACTAATAAAAACTAATAAAAAATAAACTAAAAATAGCCCAAAAAAATAAATAAACTAACTATAATAATTAATAAAACTAAACCAAACCAATTAACAATAATTAATATAAAATAAATAATAAACTAATAATAACTAAAAATAAAACTAGTAAAAACTAAAATTAATAACTAACTAAAACAAACAATAATAATAATTACTAAAATAATAACTAACAACTAATAATAATAAATAACTGAACCAATAAAAACTAATAATAATAACATAACTAATAAACTAAACTAATAAAAATAATAAAACTAATAACAAAAAACTAAAACTATAACTAATAAATATTAAAACTAACCTAACTATAAATAAACAAACTAACTTACAATAACTATACTTCTAAACTAAAACTAAATGGCTAATAATAATACTTCAACAAAAACTAATAACTAAAAACTAATAACTAAAACCAATTAACTAAAAAACTAATGAAATAATAAACTAACTAAAATAATTAATTAAAAACTACTAATAATAATGACTTAATCCAAAATAAATAACACTAAAATAAACTAAAATAACTAATACTAATAAAAAAATAAATAATCCAAAAAAATAAATAAATAATAATAAACTAAAACTAAATAAAATAAAATAATAACTAAAACTTGGCTAACTAATAAATAATAACTAATAAATGGCTAATATTAACTAATAAATAATAATTTAATTAAAATAAACTAATAATAAAATAAATACTAAATAAAAACTAACTAAATAATAAACTAAGTAATGAAACTAAATAAAAAATAAAATAAAAAATAATTAATAATAAATAACTATTAATAAAACTAATAAATAATAAAGTATAAAAGTAACTAATACTAAAAACTAAACTAATAATAACTAATAAAATACCAACTAAAATTAAACTAAAAAATAAATAATAGTAAATAATAATTTACTAATAAAATATAATAATAAATAAAATAAAATAACTAAAAATAACTAACTAAACTAATAAATAACTAATATAAAAAATAACTTCTAATAATAAAAAACTAAATACTAACTAAAAAACTAAATAACTAATAATAATAAGGGAGATTTACATACATACCACACAATTCTTATGTATTTACATATCTAACACCTAAACTTTAATTTTTATATATATAACACCCTAATCTTCAATATCACATCAAAATACCACTTTATTCACTTTTTAAAAGTGAAATGTACCAAAGTGTTAGATAAGTAAATATATATGTTTAGTTGTTAGATATGTAAATACATAAGAATTGTGTGGTATGTATGTAAATCCCCCTAATAACAAATAAAACTAACTCAATAAAACTAACAAAATAATAAACTAAAACTAGATAAACTAAAACATATTAAACTAATACAATAAGAATAACAATAAAAGTGGGTATTTACATGAATCCTTTGTCTCCATTTGTGTCTGTGTGTGAAATTCTCATTTAATTCAAGTATACTAAGGTCATTTTTTTTATACATCTTAACCAAGCCTTTTTAAGTCTACCTCTACCTTTCTTAACATAAGGAAAATCTAATGCATCTACTCTTTTAATCGGGTCATCGAACAGGCCAATGCTTTATGTGGCCAAACCATCTAAGGCGACTCTCTATAATCTTATCTACCACTGAAGCTACTCCAACTCTTTCCTTAACATACACATTTCACATTTTATCTCTAAGAATAAAGCCACTCATCCACATGAGCATCCTCATCTCTATGACACTTAACTTATTCTTATGCATATTAAATGAATAAACTAATAAAATAATAACTAACTAATAACTAAAAAACTAATAAGTAATAAAAACTAACTAACTAAAAACTAATAAACTAATAACTTAACTAAAAAACTAATAACTAAACTAATAACTAATCAAAACTAAACCTAATAACTAATAATTAATAGTAATAATTAAACTAAATAATAACAATAATATAAATAATAATGATATAAACTAATAATAATAATGATAATAATAATACTAAATTAATAATAAACTAATAAACTAATAATAACCTAAAAAATATAATAGCTAAAACTATAACTAATATAATAAAAACTTCTAATAACTAAAACTGGCCAAAAACTATAAATAAGAAACCAATAACTAATAAAATAAATGATAAACTAAACTTTCACAATAATTAAAACTAAAACAAATATTATAATGACTAATAATAATAGAACTAAAATTATTGATAACTAAAATAAACTAAAATAACTAACAATAATAATAACTAAAACAACTAATAAACTAATAGCTAATAATAACTAACTAACTACAACTAAATAAACAAAATTAATAACTAATTAATAAACTAAAATAAACTAATAAAAAACTAACTAATAAAACTAACTAATAACTAATAATAAATAACTTAATAACTAAGCGTGCTAAAAATAATGGCCACAAATAACTAATAACTAACTACAACTAATTAATAATAATAATAACTAATAACTAAAAAACCAACTGGCTTAAAATAATAAATAAAACTAAATATTAAAACTAAAAATTAACTAACTAATAAATAAATAACTAATAATGACTAATGTAATAAAATAACTAAATAAAACTAAACTAAAACTAATAACTAAATAATAAACTAACAACATAAAATTAATATAATAATTATAATAAAAACTAAAACAAAAATAATAATAATAATAACTAATAATAACTAATAACCAAATAATTACTAAAATAAACTAATGGCAATAAAACTAAAAATAACTAAAACTAAATAAAACTAAATAGTAAAATTAATTCTAATATAATAATAACTAAATAATAATAAAAGCTAATAATAAACTAAATAAGTAAATAATAACTAACTAAACCTATAAATATAAACTATTAATTAAAAAAAACTAATAAATAAACTAATAAAAACTAAAACTAATAAAAACTAATAATAATAAAATTAATGACTAATAGTAATAACCAAATAACTAATTAACTAAGAAATATTAAAATAATAAAACTAACTAAAAATAACTAAAAATAAATAAAAAATTAAAAATAAAATGACTACAAACATAAAACAAAATAAGCTAATATAATAAAACTAAATAAAATAACCAATAAATAATCAAACTAACTAAAATTAACTACTTAAAACTAAAACTAAAAATGACTAAATAAGCTATAATAACTAATAAACAACTAATAATAATAAATATAATAAAAACCCAATAATTAGTAATAATAATAATAAATAATAAACTAATAACTAAATAAAATAGTAACTAACTAATAAAACTATAACTAATAATATAATATAATAAAAATAAAAATAATGAATAATAACTAAACTAAACTAATAACTAATAATAATAAACTATTTAAATAAATAAAACTAAATACTAAAGACAAACTAATAAAATAAAATAAATAAAAAATAACTAAACTATTAACTAAATAAAAAATAAAATATAAACTAAATAATAACTAACTAAAATAATAATAACTAATACTAAACTAAATAATTAATAACTAACTTAATAAATAACTAATAATAAAATAAAAAAAATAATAACTAAATAATACTAACTAAAATAAAATAAATAACTAAAAAACTAATAAACCCAATAATAATAAATAAATTAACAATAACTAACTAAATAATAACTAATAACTAAAAAATAATAATACTAAACTAATAACCAAAACTAAAAACTAAAATAATAATATAACTAAAACTAAAAACAATAAATAATAAATAACTAACCAATTAACTAATAAAATAATAATACCAAAATAAAATAAATAATAATAACTTAAAATAAAATAACTAAATAATAAAACTATAAATAAAAATAATAAAACTAATAAAACTCATAAAATAGTAATAACTAATAAAACTAATACTAAAATATAACAAATAATAACTAATAAAATAATAACTAAATAAAAACTAAAACTAAATAATAATAATATAAATAAATACTAATAAAAATAACTAAATAATAATAAGTAATACTAACTAAATAATAAATTAATATAAACTAATAAAACTAAAACTAATAATAAAACTAATAACTAAATAAACTAAAATAAAATAAGTAATAAAAATAATAAATAAACTAAACTAATAGTAAAAAAAAACTAATAAATAAATAACTAAAAAACTATAAAACTAATAATAATAATAATAATAAAACTAAATAAAAAAAAATAATAAAAATAGAAATAATAATAACTAAATAAATAATAATAAATAATAAAAAACTAATAAAATAAAACTAATAATAATAAACATAATGACTAAACTAAAAAAACTAAAAACTAAAACTAAAATAAACTAAAATATAAAGAACTAAAATTAAATATTAACTAACTAATAAAAAAACTAACTAAAATAGTAATAAATAAACTCACAATAACTAATAATAAATAATAAAATAAAATGTGATAATAATAATAACTAAATAATAAATAAGCTAAAACTAATAATAAATAAACTAAATAAAATAACTCTAAACTAAAATAAAAAAAATAAAAATAATAACTAATAAATAATAAATAATAATAACTTAATAATAATAAAACTAAACTAACTAATAATAAAAATAATTAACTAATAACTAAAAATAAATAATAATATTAACTAACTAATAATATAATAATTAAAATAATAAATAAATAACAAAACTAAAACTAATAATAATAAAAACTAATAATAAAACTAAAAACTAATAACCAAATAATAAATAAACTAACTATAACTAATAAAAAATAAACTAATAATAATAATAATAAACTAAATAACTAATAATAACTAAAAAATAAATAATAATAAATAATTAATAAATAATAAATAAAAACTAATAAACTAACTAATAATAATAATAATAAACTAATAAACTAATAACTAAACTAACTAATAAAACTAAAAATAAATACAAGTAATAATAATAAATAATAACTCATAAATAATAAAAAAACTAATAAAATAATATAATAATAAATAATAACTAAATAATAATATAACTAATAAATAATAAACTATAATAAACTAATAATAACTAATAATATTAAAATAACCCAATAATAACTACAAATAATAAAAATAATAACTAAAACTAATAAAACTAAAAACTAATAAAATAATAAGCAAACTAAATAATATTAATAAATAATAAAATAACTAAAAAAACTAACTAATAATAAAACTAAATAACTAATACTAATAATAAATAAAAATAAATAATAAATAAAACTAAAATATAACTAATAAATAAATAATAATAAATAATAAAAACTAAAATTAATATAAAACTAATAAAATAACTAACTAATAACTAATATAATAATAAACTAATAATAAAAAAAAAAATAAACTAAATTAATAACTATAAAATAAATAATAATAAATAAATAATTAATAGTAACTAAATAACTAAAAAAAAATTAATAACTAAACAATAAAATATAAACTAATAATAATAATAATAAAATAATTAAAAATTAAAATTAATGACTAATAATAATAAAAACAATACTAATAACTAAATATTAACTAAATAATAACTAAACTAATAAATAATTAAAAAATAAACTAATAAATAACTATAACTATAATACTAATAAACTAATAATACTAATAATATAATATAAAAACTAAAATAATACTATAATAAATATAAAATACTAATAAAACTAATAATAATAAACTAAATAATACTAATAATAATAAAATAATAACTAGACTAAAAAATAATAATAATAAAAAAAAGAAACTAATTAACCAAAAAACTAATAAAATAAAAAATAAACTAAAACTAAAATAAGTAATAAACTAATAGTAATAGTAATAATAAATTAATAATAAATAATAAATATAATAAAACTAAAAAAACTAATACTCTGAAATTAATACTAATAATACTAAAATACTAAACTATACTGATAAAAAACTAAAAAAATAATAAATAAAAAATAAAATAATAATAAATAACTAAATAATAAAATAATAACTAAAAAATAATAAAACTCAATAAATAAGTAATAAACTAATAATAACTAAAATAATAATAAACTAATAAAACTAATAATAATAAACAAAATAATAAAATAATAAAATAATATAAATAATAAAAATATAAATAATAATAAAACTAAAATAAATAAAATAAAATAAAATAAACTAATAAACTAAACTAATAGCTAAACCAAAACTAAAACTAAAAATATTAAACTAAAATATTAAATAAATAAAAATAAATAAAATAAATAAAATAATAAACTAATTAAAATAACTATAACTAAACTAATAACTAATAACTAAACCTAATAAATAATAAACTAACTAAAACTAATAAAACTAAATAAACAAATAAAACTAATAAACCAAAATATAATATTAATAACTAACTAAAACTAAAATAAACTAATACTAACTAATATATAACTAATAAAAAACTAAGTAATAAAACTAAAAATAATAATAATAAATAATAATATAAAATTATAAAACTAAAACTAATAAATAATAAAACTAACTAATAAAAATAAAAAAATAAAATAATAAATAAAACTAAATAAAATAAATTAATAGTAATAAACTAATAATAATAAATAATACTAATATTAATAATAATAAATAAATAATGAAATAATAAAACTCTAATAACTAAATAATAAACTAATAAATTAATAATATAATAAATAATATAAAAATAATAATAAACCAATAACTAAATAATAATAAACTAAACTAATAATTAACTAATAATAATAATAAATTAATACCAAAACTAAATAAATAGTAATAAATAAATAATAAAAATAATAGTAATAAAACTAATAATAAAATAATAAAACTAAAAACTAACTATTCTAATAAAATAAAAACTAATTAAATAAAATAATTAAATAATAACTAATAAATAAATAAAAATAAAAAAATTACTAAAATAAATAATAAAACTAAAAAACTAATAAACTAAAACTATAACTAAAAAGATAAAATAATAATAAACTAAAATAAATTAAATTAAAACTAATAACTAATAAACTAATATAAAATTAAATAAATAATAAAATAATAATAAACTAATAAATACTAGCTTAAATAATAATATAACTAATAAAACTAATAAACTAATAAAATAAGATTAATAAATAATAAAATTAATAATAAATAAATAATAAATAAAATATAAACTAAAATAAATAATATAATAATACTAATATAAATAAAATACTAATAAAACCTAAAATAAAAAACTAAATAATAATAAATAACTAAAAAAACTAAAATATAAACTAAACTAAATAATAATAATAAAATAATAATAAAAACTATAAATAAAATAATAAATAAAACTAAATAATAATATAATGAAAATAAAAATAAAGTAATAAATAATAAATAATAAAATAAACTAAAATAATAAATAAATAACTAAACTAAAATAAAACCAAAAAAAATAAAAAAAAAAAAAACTATAACTAAATAAACTATAAATAAATAAATAAATAAATAAACTAAAATAACTAAACTATATAATGAAATAATAATAACTAACTATAAAATAAAAAAACTAAAATAATAAAAAACCAAATAAAACTAATAAATAACTAATATTAACTAATAATATAATAAATAGTAATAACTAAACTAAATAATAATATTAAACTATAATAAAATAATAAAGAAAATAAATAAACTAATAATAATATTAATAATAACTAACAATAATAAAAAACTAAAAAACTAATAAACTAAATAACAAGACTAAATGTATTAACTAATAATGATAATAAACTAATTAAATAAACTATATAAAACTAATAACTAATAATTAAAATAATAAACTAATATAAACTAATAAACTAAATAATAAAAACTAATATAATAATTAATATAAAACTATAATAAATAATAAAATATAAATAAAATAAATAATAAAACTAATAAGAAACTAAAAACTAAAATAACTAAATAAAAACCAAACTACTAAAATAATAAAACTAAACTAAATAAATAAAAAAGTAATACTAATAAAAATAAAATAATAATAAAATAACCAAATAAAATAAAATAAATAAAATAATATAAAATAATAAATAAACTAATAAAATAAATACTAATAACAAATAATATTAATAATAAAATAAATATAAACTAAATAACTAATTATAATAATAACTAATAATATAAAACTAATAAAGTAATAAAATAAACTAATAATATAATAAAATAAAACTAATAATAACTAAACACTAATAATGAAAAAACTAATAAAACTTATAATAAAAATAATAATAATTAATAAAACTAACTAATAATAATAATTACTAATAAAAAATAACTAAAACTAACTAATATAACTAATAACTAAAAAAAAACTAATAAATAAATAAAACTAACTAAACTAAAATAATAAATAATAATAAATAATAACTAAAATAAATAATAACTAAATAACTAAATAAATAGTAAACAATATAAAGAAACAAACAGACCAACAATGATAAACAATAATTAATAAATAATAAATAAATAATAATAAAATAACTAAAATACTAAATAAAATAAACTATAAAATAACAATAAACTAAACATTAAAATAAAATAAAATTAACTATAATAAATAATAAACTAATAAACTAATAAAATACTAAAATTAATAAACTAATTAATAAACTAATAACTAAAATAAAATAAATAAAACTAAAATTAAATAATAATAAACTAATTAATAAAAAAATAATAACAAATAAATAAAATAATAATAACTAATAAAATAACTAAATAAAATAATAACTAATTAATAAAAAGTAATAAATAATAACTAATTTTAATAGTAATATAAAACTAATAATATTGATAATAATAAACTAAAACTAATAAAACTAACTAAAACCAATAACTAATTACTAAACTAAACTAAAATTGACTAATAATACTAATAAAACTAACTAACTAATACTAATAATATAAAAAAAACTAATAATAAAACTAAAAAATAATAAAATAATAATAAAATAATAATAATATAATAGCAACTAATAAAATAATAAAATAACCAAATTAATAATACTAAATAAACTAAACTAAACTAAAAAACTTAAAATAAACTAATAACTAATAAAACTAAATAATTAACTAAAATAACTAAAACTAAATAAACTAATAAAACTAGCTAATAATAATAAAACAAATAAAAAAAAACTATTAGTAATAATTAATAATAATTAAAAGTGTAATAATAATAATAAATACTAATAAATATAATAATAACCAAAAAAACTAAAATTAATAAAACTAATAAATAATACTAATAATAAAAAATAACCAAAACTAAGTAAAATAATAATAAACCATAAAAAAAACCACAATAATAACTAGTAAAACTAATAACAAATTAATATAACTAAATAAATGAATAATTAAAACTAATAATAATAATAATAATAATAATAATAACTAAACCAAACTAAAATAAACTAAATAAAAAACTTAAACCAAAGTAAAACAAAAAAATAAAATACTAACTAAAATAAATATAAAAAATGAACTAATAAAATAAAAATCAAAAATAACAAATAAAAATTAAAATAAAATAAACTAATAAAATAAAACTAAATAAAAACTAAATCTACTGCTTTATTTATAAAATAAGAAAAAATCACAACTACTGCTAAAAACCAACTAATCACAAATCCAATAGTAAAATATAATAAATAACCTGACCTAAAATACTAAAAAAACTATAAACTACTAAACTAACTACTAAAAAACCACACTAATAAACCATATCTTAACCACTAAACTACCACCCTACCACTAAACCACAATTAACCATAATAATAAACCAAAAAACCTAATGTGTGGGAATACCATAATACTTAATTAATCTCTTTTTAATTAATAATTATTATGATTTGCAAATTCATTTCTTAGGATCATTACAATTTTATTTTATACATTTCATGTTGGCTAATAATTATTTGATTAGTTATGTTAAGGTGATATAGGTAAGGGTTAATTAATGTACTTAAAGCATAAAGATGACTTAATTAACTCATAAAATTCTCCTAATTACTTTTAAATTAAACCAAATTAAATCATAAACATGGGAATGGGTTAGAATCAACAAACTTCTCTTAACATTCTTAAAATAAATCAAACATGACTTCAAAAATGATACATAAAAAAGCTTTGGTTTATTTTAAGTGGTTTTATTTGACATGATTGTCCTCATGAATTAGTTTGATTGAATGAAACATGTTTTTTACGTCTTATTATTCCTTTCCAATCATGCTAAATGTTGTATGCCATTTGAAATCATACATTCATCTTTTAAAAATTAATTAAATCAAATGAAATTTTCTTTATGTTAAGCTTGCATGCGTTGAATTAAATTTATAATATGTGTGGCTATAATCACTATTAAATCAAATTTATTTTTAAAAGTATATAAATCAACTATAATATTTGGAGTGATAAAAGTTATAAATATTTATAAGCTTGCATGTGTCTATGGCTTAGAGCATTGATATGGAGTTTTCTTTCTTTAGACTATACAGATTTACATAAAGTTTGAATGTTAACAAGTGTATAGCCCATTTGAAAAAGACACAACATTTATTTAAATTCATTCTTATGTATTTCTATGTTAGAATTAAGATAGAATTTTAGCTCACATGTATAAATAATTCAATTGAAAGAAATACAACTTTTCATGATTTTTCATTCTTGTAGTCATTTGTACATTCATGTGTATTCAAGAATAGTGGGCATATCTAGTATAGACATTCTGGGGATGTGAGGCTTTAAGTAAGCCCAAGGAGGTCTTTACCTCACTCTCCTAGTTTAATAATGGCAAAGTATCAGCTTAAAACTTTTATGCACTTGTTTGTGCATTTAGCTAATGAATGAAAATCTCCTTTTAATTGAAATAACTACAACTTTTGCATGATTTTCCATTCTTGTAGTCATTTGTACATTCATGTGTATTCAAGAATAGTGGGTATATCTAGTATGGACATTCTGAGGATGTGAGGCTTTAAGTTGCCCAAAGGAGGTCTTTACCACACTCCCCTGATTTAACAATGGCAAAGTATCTGCTTAAAACTTTTATACACTTGCATGCATTTAGCTAATGAATGAAAATCTCCTTTCAATTGAAAGAACTATAACTTTTGCATGATTTTCCATTCTTGTAGTCATTTATACATTCATGTGTGTTCAAGAATAGTGGGTATATCTAGTTTAGATATTTCGGGGATCCAAGTCTTTAAGTAGCCTCAAGGAGGTCTTTACCTCACTCCCTTGATCTAGCAATAGCGAAGTATTCATTAAAACTTTTATACACATGTATGTGCATTTAGCTAATGAGTGAAAATCCCATTTTCTACAAAATACACATATGCATCTTTCATTTAAAGTGTGCTAAAAGAAATATGTTGCATGTATAGTTATACTTAGAATTATGTCATATGCATGCTACATGTGATGAAAAGGAATAACTTAATATATGTCATATGATAATAATTCAATTAAGTTATTCCTAAGATGCCTTTCATTTTGAATAGAATCATTTAAAGTGAACCTAAACTTAAGATTAGTTTAAAATGTGTAATAAGCCATTCACTAAAGAGAACTAAATCAAATTAACATGCTTTAGGAAGTGGCTTAGGGTAAGGAAGAAAGAGAACAATTGTCTTTCTTCCCTTTATAACACTTAGTTGCTAAGTGTAGGTCACATAAAACTAAAGAAAACATAAATTAAAACTTGCCAATCAATTAAAGCACTTGAAGTGAAACGATCCTTTAAATTGAATCCTTTCACACTTAGAAAATATTAACCATAATGTCTTGTTAGAACATACCACACAAGCCTTAATACACACACATTAGATTAAGTCACCACTTCTTGCTTTATGTTAGGACAGTACATGGTGTCATGTATGTTTTATTTTGTGATGTATTATTTTAGACTGTATATTAGGGTGCATGTTTCATAGACTGGATGGTAAGCCGTGATTAGCCTAATCATATTTTATGCAGGGGATTATGTTTAAGGGGATACTTAAAAGTAAATACAAATTCTCTCTTTTGCAAGTTTCTTAAGCCCCTAAGCATAATCCAGTTAGTATAAGTGGGCTTAGTTACCTATGTATAGGGTGCTAAGTCCAAATAATAAATATAATTGCTTCAGTTTTATGTATGTTTAGCTAACCTCTATTTCGCAGGTGTAGTTAGATTTACTTTTTAAATTTTTTAATATAATTTTGCATTAGGAATTAGGATTAGTGTTATGGGGGAATAAGTATGAGCATTAGCTAGAAGGCTTTGTCTTGGGCGGCCATGTGATGCCTTTGAAGTGGAGCAAACCAAATCAAAGTATGAAGATACATGAAGACTTGAAGACCCCACATTTATCATTTGTGAATTACAATTTATTCTTTTTTTTTTGTCTTGGGTTGTATAAAATGGCTTCCCATTTTTCTTTTTGGGTTGCACGATGACACTCAACCGCACAGACCTTTTATTCTTTTACACTAGTTATAAAATTGTTTGATGTTATGTTTAACTTGTGCATTAGAAATGGCATGCCTTTTCTTAGTTTCTTACTTGAATGATGTTTTGTTGTATGGCCTGGATCCAATTAGGCTCTTAGGGAAAAATTAATTTTTTACCCAACTACAACCCATAATTAAATTTCTAAAGAACTCATGACCTCACATATAGCCTAGGCATTAAATCAAGATAATTAAAAGATTTAACAACCCCTTAGATGTATGGTTGTATATCTAATATCATGCATGCATATTCTACCACTCTTGCAAAATTAAGGGCCTCCATTCTTGAACGTGTGGGAATCGCTTGACCTATGAGAGTAACTACTACTAATGGAGCTTCACCCTCTTCTCTTCTAATTTGGCCAATAATCAATTTCATCATGCATTTAGACATATGAAAATCCCAAAGCCTTTGTCAAAATGAAATGTCAAATACAAATAAAATTTGAAAAGATTTGCATTAGACTAAGTCATTACTCATACCACTCATGCTCTAGTCTCTTTAGGGAGTGGGTTTAAGAATTTTAGTCTCTCACTAAATAATAACAACCTAACCATCTTGAAAAATTATATGAGTTGCCCACATGGTTTTAAAGTGTAGGAGGTGTTTGCTAGCAGTTCTAAGCCCAACAGTCAGATAGTTTAAACCCTAAAACTAATCCTAAACCCTAAACCCTAAAGCCTAAATGCATAACCCTAAACTCTACAATAAACCCTAAAACCCTAAACCCTAAACCCTAAACCCTAAACCCTAAAAGCCTAAACTTTAAACCCTAAACCTTAATACCTATAACCCTAAATCCCAAACCCTAAAGCCTAAACCCTAAATAAACCTTAAACCCTAATCCCTAAATCATAATCCATAAATCATAAAAACATAGAAACCAAAACAAAAACTAAATGAAACCTAAAAATAAAATAAATAGAAAAACTTAAACCAAAATAAAATAAAAACCTTAACTAAAACATAAAAATAAAAACTTAAACTGAAAGGTAAACAAAATAAACTAAATAAACCTAAGCCTAGAGATTTAGTTAATTTA
Source organism: Cymbidium sinense (assembly GCA_021442155.1). Taxonomy (NCBI): domain Eukaryota; kingdom Viridiplantae; phylum Streptophyta; class Magnoliopsida; order Asparagales; family Orchidaceae; genus Cymbidium; species Cymbidium sinense. Next base: position 332,463,015 of record CM038214.1, on the reverse strand, counting down.
AAAAAAATAAAAATAAATAAATATAATAACCCTACCCTAACCCAATCCTAAACCACAAAACCTAAAACCTAAATCTAAACTAAATAAAACCTAAAAATAATTAAAATAAAAACTTAAACCAAAATAAATAAAAATAAAAACCTAAACCAAAATCGAGAAATCAAATAAAATAAAAAATAAAAACTAAAATAAAATAAAAAAAATAAAAACCTAAACAAACTTAAAAAAAATAAAATAAACCTAAAAGTAAAAAACCTAAATAAAATAAAACTAAACATAAAATAAAAATAAAATAAACCTAAAATAAAATAAAATAAAAACTAGATAAAAACCAAAAAACCTTTAAAAAACCTAAAAATAAATAAAAAATAAAAATTAAACCATAAACTAAAAGAGCTAAACCTAAACTAAAATAACCCAAAAGCCTAAACCATAAAATGTAGAGTAACAGTAAACCCTAAAAGCTAAAATCCTAATCTTAAAATAAATAAAACCTAAAAATAAAATAAATAAATAAACCTAAACTTAAATAAAATAAAATAATATGATAAAATAAAAACCTCTAAAACTAAAACCTAAACCTAAGCCTAAACCTAAACCTAAAAATAAAATAAAATAAAAAATAAAAACTAACTAAAATAAAATTATTAAAAACCTAAACTATACTAAGAAAACATTATAAAACTAAAAATAAAAAATTTAAATAAAATAAAGACTAAACCTAAAATAAAAATAAAATAAACCTAAAATAAAATAAAATAAAAACTAAATAAAAACCTAAACCTAAAAAATAAACCAAAAATTAAACCTAAACCAAAAATAAAAATAAAATAAACCTAAACCTAAACTAAAAAAAATAAAATAAACCTAAAATTAAGTTAAATAAAAACTAAATAAAAACCTAAACCTAAAAATAAACTTAAAAATAAATAAAAAATAAAACCTAAATCCTAAACTAAAAAAAATAAAACTATAATAAAAACTAAATAAACTAAATAACATAAACCTAAACCTAAACTAAAATTACCATAAACCATAAACCATAAACTAAGCATAACCCCTAAAAACCTAAAATCCTAAACCTGAACTAAATAAAACCTAAAAATAAAATAAATAAATAAACCTAAACTTAAATAAAATAAAATAATAAGATAAAATAAACACTTAAACTAAAACCTAAACCTAAACCTAAACCTAAAAATAAAATATAATAAAAATTAAAAACTAAATTAAAATAAAATTATTAAAAACCTAAACTAAACTAAAATAAATAAAATAAACCTAGAAATAAAAAACTTAAATAAAATAAAAACTAAGCCTCTAATAAAAATAAAATAAACATAAAATAAAATAAAATAAAAATTAAATAAAAACATAAATCTAAAAAATAAACCTATAAATAAATAAAAAATAAAACCTAAACCCTAAACTAAAAAACTATAACTAAAATAAAAACAAAATAAACTTAAACTTAAATTAAAATAACCCTAAACCATAAACCATAACAACAACAACAAGCCTTTATCCCACTAAGTGGGGTCGGCTACATGAATCCTTCATCTCCATTGTGTCCTATTATGTGTCAAATTCTCATTTAATTCAAGTATACTTAGGTCATTTTTTATACATCTTAACCAAGTCTTTTTAGGTCTACCTCTACCTCTCTTAACATAAGGCAAATCTAATGCATCTACTCTCCTAACAGGTTCATCAAACGGTCGATGCTTTATGTGGCCAAACCATCTAAGGCAACTCTCTCTAATCTTATCTGCCATTGGAGCTACTCCAACTTTTTCCTGAACATACTCATTTCACATTTTATCTCTAAGAGTAAATCCACTCATCCACCTGAGCATCCTCATCTTTATAACACCTAACTTAGTTTTATGCTTCTCTTTTATTGGCCAACATTCTGCACCATAAGTCATTGTAGGACTTACCACCATCTTATAAAATTTTCCCTTAAGTTTAAGTGGAACTTTTCTATCACATAACAGGTCAGATGCATTCCTCCACTTCAACCATCCAACTTGAATTCTACTAATAACATCTCCATCTATTTCACCATCATTTTGAACAATATAACCTAAATATCTGAATCTCTCACTCTTATTAATGGCTTGTTCACCTAATGTCACAACACTACCACTAGAACTTCTACAACTAAAATTACACTCCATATATTCAGTTTTATATCTACTTAAATGAAAAATTTTAGACTTTAATGTTGACCTCCATAATTCAAGTTTCTCTTGGACTCCCTCTCTAGTCTTATCAATAAGAAGAATGTCATCACCAAAAAGCATACACCAAGGTGCATCTTCCTGTAAATGCCTAGTAAGAACATCCATAATTAAAGCAAAAAAGATAGGGGCTTAAAATTAATCCTTAATGTAATCCAACTGAAATAGGAAAATATTTAGTCAATCCTCCTTGTGTTTGGACACAAGTAATCGCTCTAGTATACATATCCTTAATTACTTGAATATAATCAATATTAACTCCTTTCTATTCTAGAACTCTCCAAAGAACATCTCTTGAAACTTTATCATGAGCTTTATCTAAATCAATGAACATCATATGTAGATCCTCCTTACTTTCTCTATACTTCTCCATCAAACCTCTTAACAAATGTATAGCATCCATATTAGTTCTACCTGGCATGAAACCAAACTGATTGTGAGAAACTTTTTGTATCACATGTATGCTCAATTACTCTCTCCCATAATGTTAATGTATGACACATTAACTTAATTCCTCTATAATTTGCACACTCTTGTGCATCACCTTTATTCTTAAATATAAGAACTAACAAACTCTTTCTGCACATCTGACATCTTTTTAGTCTTTAAAATAACATTAAAAAGATTTGTATGCCTAGAAATTTCTTAATCTCCTAAACATTTCCTCACTTCTATTGGAATATCATCAGGTCCTACTACTTTTCCTTATTTCATTTTCTTTAAAGCTTCTCTAACTTCAGACTTACTAATACGATGATAAAAATAAAATTTTCTATTTTTGTTTAGGGAATTAAAGTTGCTAAAATTAATTGTACTTTCAGATCTTTCATTGAAAAGTTTATCAAAATACCTATCCATTTATTTTCAATATCTTTTTCTAAGAAAAGCACTTTATTATTTTCATCCTTAATACACCTCACTTGAACTAGGTCTTTACTTCTCCTATATCTTTGGTTGGCTAACTTATACATACATCTTTCATCTTCTTTGGTATCTAATCTATTGTATAAATCACTAAAAGCTAAATTTTTTGCATCATATATTACTTTCTTAGAATCTCTACAGGCCACTTTATATCTTTCTCAATTCTCCAAGTTTTTACATTTAAACCAAGTATTATAATAATGCTTCTTATTTCTTATCTTTTCTTGCACACTCTGACTCCACCACCAACTATTTTTATTAAAAGAAACTTTTCATTTTGATTCTCCAAGCACATTTTTAGCAACTTTCTTAATTTCGCTTGCTACTTTTTTCCACATAACATTAGCTTCCTTATGAACATCCCAAATATTAAGCTCTTGTAGCTTGCTCTTAAAAATGTTTTTATTTGTGTTCTTTAGGTGTCCCTATCTAATCCTAGGACAATAATTTGATTTATTTTTCCTCTTACAATCTTTCATCTTAAAATCTAAAACTAACAATTGATGCTAGGTGCTTAAACTTTCACTTGGAATGACCTTACAATCTTTACAATCTAAACGATCTATTTTTCTTATCAGAAAATAGTCAATCTTTATTTTACTAGATCCATTTTTATAAGTAATAATATGTTCATCTCTTTTCTTAAATTAAGTATTAGCAATTATAGAATCATAAGCTAAGGCAATATCTAATATAGTCCTACCTTCTTCATTAATCACTCCAAATCCATAACTATCATGAATACTTTTAAAATCTTCTACCACTCTACCAACATGTCCATTTAAATCTCCTCCAATAAATACTTTTCTTCAAGAGGTATCTTTTGTATTAATCCCTCTAATTCATTCCAAAATATTTCTTTTGAGCTTACATCCAAACCTACTTGAGGAGCATAAACACTTATAACATTGATAATCTTAGTATCAACAATAATATTTAAAGCTATAATTCTATCTCCACATCTATTCATATTTATAACATTATCTTTCAAACTTTTATCTATAATCACACCTACACCATTTCTAGTTCGCCTTCTACCTGAATACCAAAGTTTAAAACCTAAACTATCAATCTCCTTGGCCTTCTCCCCCAACCCATTTAGTTTTTTGAGTACATAAAATATTTATCTTTCTATGAACCATAATATCTATTAATTCCATTAATTTACCTGTAAGAGTACATATATTCCAAGATCTAACCTAATTCTAGTTTTATGGACTAACTTCTTTTGCGCATCCATCCAGAATGTGGGAACCCCTTATTTAACGCACCGATGCGTGGCTTATTTTTTTCCGTATTCAAGCCATCGGTCGCCTAGGATGCCATTAACACAAAGATTTAAAGGATTCATGCCATGATTATTTCGACAAATTTTATGCTGTCTATCGACTACCTATCGTAACCCTCCACTTTTCACATCTAGACTTGGGACCGGGAAAGGTAGTGTTAATGCTAGGGTTGTCGACTACCTAAACCATAAACCATAAACTAACCATAAACCCTGAAAATCTAAAATCCTAAACCTAAATTAAATAAAACCTAAAAATAAAATAAATAAATAAACCTAAACCTAAATAAAATAAAACAATAAGATAAAATAAAACTAAACTAAAACCTAAACCTAAACCTAAGCCTAAAAATAAAATATAATAAAAAATAAAAACTAAGTTAAAATAAAATTATTAAAAACCAAAATAAACTAAAAAAATAAAATAAACCTAGAAATAAAAAACCTAAATAAAATAAAAACTAAGCCTCTAATAAAAATAAAATAAACCCAAAATAAAATGAAATAAAATCTAAATAAATACCTAAACCTAAAAAATAAACTTAAAAAATAAAAAATAAAACCAAAACCCTAAACTAAAAAAAAACCTAAACCTAAAATAGAAAAATAAATCTAAACCTAAATGAAAATAAACAAAATTAAAATAAATAAAACCTACACTTAAACTTAAAATAAATTAAACCTAAACTTGAACCTAAAATAAATAAAATAAAATAAAATAAAATAAAAACCTAAACTTAAATTAAAAAATAAAACCTAAAAATAAACCTAAAATAAAAACCTAAAACCTAAACCTAAAAAAATAAAAATAAAACCTAAACCTAAAAAATAAAATAAAATAAAAAACTAAAATAAATAAATAAAATAAATAAAATAAACTAAATAAAATAAAATAAACCTAAATATAAATAAAATCTAAATATCTAATAAACCTAAACCTGGGTTACATAAGTTAAAAATTAAAAAAATCTACCACTAAAATACTAAATCCAAATCTAAACTAAACCCTAAACCCTAATACTAATAATAATAATAATAATAATAATAATAATAATAATTAACTAATAAAACTAATAATAATAAACTAAAAACTAAAACCTAATAAAACTATAAAACTAATAACTAATACCAATATAACTAATAAACTATAATAATATAATAATAATAAAATAAAACTAAAATTAAAATTAATAACTAAAATTAATAAAACTAATAACTAATAATAACTAAAAACTAAATAAAACTAACTAATAAACTAAATAACTAATAATTAATAATAATTAATAACTAACTAATAAATAATAATAATAAAATAATAAAATAATAAAACTAAAACTAAACATAATAAATAACTAAACTAATTAAATAATAACTACTACTACTAATAATAATAATAATAATAATAATAATAATAATAATAATATAATAATAATAATATAATAATAATAAACTAATAGAACTAACTAAACAAAACTAATAAAAACTAACTAAAATAACTAAATAAACTAATAACTAATTAACTAAAAAATAACTAAATAAACTAATAAAAACTAAATAATAAATAATAACTAATAAACAATAAAAAATAACTAAATAAACTAATAACTAATAAAAAAACTAAACTAAAAAAATAATAAAAACTAATACAACTAATAAAATGAAAACTAATAACTAAATATAATAATAACTAATAATAAATAATAATAATAATAAATAATAAAACTAAAACTAAACCTAGTAAATTACTAATGAAACTAAAGACCTTGTAAATAACTAATAAAACTAAAAACCTGATAAAATGAATAAATAATAAACTAAAACTAATAAAACCAAATAATTAATAAAACTAATAAAAAAATAATAATAAAAAAATAATAAATAAAACTAATAATAATAAACTAAACCTAATAATAATAAGTAAACTAACTAACTAATAAACTAATAATAATAAAACTAACTAATAATAACTAATAACTAACTAATAATAACTAATAATAACTAATAATAACTAATAACTAAAACTAAAAAACTAATGAACTAAAACTAAATAACTAACAAAACTTATAACTAATAATAACTAAACTAATAAAAAAATAACTAAAGTAATAACAAAACTAATAATAAATAACCCTAAAACCCTAAAACTAATAGTAAATAACCTAAACCCTACTCCAAGACAAAGGCAAAAGAATTATGGAAGAGGACTCCGAAATTTGTGAAAGTTTCGAAGTCCGCATCTTAAATGAAATTGTCAAAGAGCAGACCAAAAAATTGGCAAGAAAGGTTATAAACCTGCTCTATAACCTAATTATCTTCTTCAATATTCCAGAAATCCAACAATTTAGGATACAAGCAATTGTGGACACTGGCGCAACCTTCTATTGCATGAATACAAATGACATGCCAAAAGAAGCGCGAGAGAAGCTAAACTACCAAATAACATTTCACGGGGTAAACTTTGTAACAAAGGCAGAAACGAAAATCAAAAATGGCACCATGATCATTGATGAACACAAATTTTGGATCCCACTGGTCTACTGCATGGATATGGACACTAAGGATGGGATTCAAATGCTACTAGGATGTAACTTCCTAAGGAGCTTAAATGACGGAGTATGAATAGAAGTAACATTGTAACATTTTATAAAGGAATTACGCCTGTGACAACATCAGCAGAAATAGAAGTCACTGCAAAACAAATCCCAGAACTAGAAATCGATTACGATTTCTATACCACACTGCAACCAGAATGGATCCATCAGGCTATAGATCAAAATCCATTTACTAAAAGGTTCAAAGACATCTTACAGAAACTGAAGACTAACGGGTATATTGGAGATGATCCATTAAGACACTAGGCCAAGAATCAGGTATTATGTAAACTAGATATTATTAATCCTGATCTAACCATACAAGACAGGCCACTCAAGCACGTAACACCAGCAATGCAAGAGCAGTTTAAAAGGCACATCAATGGGCTTTTAGCACTTAAGGTAATAAGGCCCAGCAAAAGTCGCCACCGCACTGTGGCGATGATTGTCAACTGAGGAACAACAATCGATCCAGTAACTGGAGAAGAAATAAAAGGAAAAGAAAGGATGGTCTTCAACTATCAATCATTAAATGATAACACTTATAAAGACCGTACTCGTTACCAGGTATTAACACTCTCTTAAAGAAAATAGGGAACAGCCAAATTTATTCAAAATTTGACCTAAAGAGTGGATTTCACCAAGTGGCAATGCATCCAGACTCGATGGAATGGACTGCCTTCATCAGTCCAATAGGACTCTATGAATGGCTTGTGATGCCATTCGGGCTTAAAAATGCATCGGCAACATTTCAGCAAAAAATGGACAATTATTTTGCAAATTGCTCAGAATTTTTAATCATTTATATTGATGACATTTTAATTTTCAGCAATTCTGAACAAGAATACAGAAACCATTTAGAAGAATTCCTAAAAATAGTCGAAAAAGAAGGACTAGTATTATCTCCGATGAAAATGAAAATCGCGACCGCACAAATTGATTTCCTAGGAGCTATTATTGGTAACAGGAAGATCAAATTACAACCGCATATCATAAAGCGAATCGCCAGATTCCCTGATGAAAAGCTCAAAGAAAAACAAGGGCTCCGATTATGGCTAGGCATCTTGAACTATGCCAGATCATACATCCCTAACCTCGGTACTCTATTGGGTCCCCTATATCAGAAAACATCCCCACACGGTGACAAATGAATCAAAGAACAAGATTGGGAGCTCATCCGAAAAATAAAAACCATAGTCCAGTGATTGCCTGATCTAGAGATACCTCCTGAATACACATACATCATCCTAGAGATAGATGGATGCATGGAAGGTTGGGGAGGAATCTGTAAGTGGAAGGAAAAGAAGGGAGACCCCAAAAACACTGAGAAAGTTTGTGCCTATGCAAGTGGGAAATTTCCCACCGTCAAATCAACTATAGACGCTAAAATTTACGCATGCATGGAATCACTCAGCGCACTAAAAATCCATTACCTAGATAAAAAGGAGATCACACTTAGAACTGACTGTCAGGCGATAATATCATTCTATAATAAAACTGCCCAGAACAAACCTTCTAGAGTCAGATGGCTCGCTTTTACAGACTACATAAGCGCCTAGGAATTACTGTCAATTTTGAACATATTGACGGTAAAACAATGTTCTGGCAGATAATCTTTCAAGATTAACGTTTGTTCTTTGTGCAGGATTAGTCCCAAAAGAAGAAATTCAAACAATTTTCCCAGAATGGACACACGAAGGAATCACGGAAAGGAGCCTATGGGAGATAACCCAAAAGTTTGCACAACTACAAAGGCCATGTGGATTCAAAAATCCACAACAGAAGGAATATGTAATGACAACTATGATATCAACCAAGAAACCTTGCAAGAAGCCTTCCAACGGTACATAAAATTTGTGATGACAAACCAGATCTCGTCTACAAAGCTGCAACATCTAAAAACTGCCCCTTCCAAAAGAATGATGTTCATAAAGAGCTACTATGGGAATCGTTCAACCACCCTGTTAACCTACTCGCCCTCGATCAACTACGGGGAGTGGCTCATAGGATTGAAAGTGAACAGACATATACGGTACTTAAAGAAATACATATTCTGCTACGTATTTATGAAAATAAAATGACATACTGTAAAAATATGTCAAAAGGAAAAGACAATGCATGGAAAAGCTTATTCCCACAGATGCGCAATTATGAAGAGGAGCTGGCAGGAATAATTGGCCTCCTCGCTAATCTCACCGACAAGTCATACAAAAATCAAATATAATGGAGCATCGTTGGCCCTACCTTTATTTAAAGCATTTTACCTTGTACTACTGGCACATGCTTTGCTAGACAACATCTTGTACTGTGTCCTTTTAGCACATGGTTTCTATCTAAACCATAGGCTATTTTTACGTAAATACTGGGTATCGAGACAAAGGAAAAAAAAATTATGGAAGTTTGGTGTTTGGCCCTTGTATTGGCTTGTTTTGTTCCCAGTCGTGAGAACAATTTTCTTGTAAGCTGGTAAGTTTGACGGCATACCTCCAGCCTAGATCTTTTATGGTTAGCATAAAACTGTATTCTTTTGGAGGTAAATCTTCTAATGCTTGTCCTATATGACTTAATGTATTTGTGCCTTCACCTTTCGAGATGCTACAGATTGCATCCGAGGGTTCTTCATTCAGATCTACGGAGAGGACATCATACTCTTTGGGTAGATCTAAGTCATTTATTATGGCTGCTCTGGCCATGTTTCTGCGCTTACTTTTGCACTCTCGAGCGAAGTGCCCTTCATCGCCGCAGATGTAACATCTACATTTTGTTGAGCGGGATTTGTTTTTGTTTTTAATTACCCTGATGTGGGTATCGTGAGGCTTCCCTTTGTAATTATTGGACTTTCGTAATCCATATTTCCTTGTATTATTGTAGTATCCAGGAATTGGTATCTTCCTGCATATTGATAAGTCCTTTATGCCTCTTTGGATTGCTACTTTCTTGCATAGGTTGGCCAGGTATTGGTATGTGAACCGTATTCATGGTAGTATGCCGATTGAGCATCCTGGGTATTTTGTTTTAAAGGCAATTTCAATTTCATCTCCAAGGATTGCTGGCATCTTTCGAAAGAATTTGTCTGAAAGTTTCGAATTGATGTACATCCTTCCTGATCTTACTGCCAGTGTTTTGTAGTCGTTCATATAATTGAACATATTTTTAATCTGGTCATAGGCTAACCTTTCCAGGTCCAAGTATGCCTTATTTTGCTCCTCGGTTGAGCCCTGGTAGGGATCTTCTAGCAAAATGATTCTTCTTATTTGGGATAAGATGTTCTGTGGGTCATCGGCTATGTTGACCAACATCTCATATTCTGCCTCGCAAGCCATTCGCCATTGTATCCATATTTTCTTTTCGTCTTTGCCAAGCAAGTTCTCAATGAATAGTACTTTTGATTTGTTGTCAGTGAACTATTTGTCATTGACGAGGTTGAGCGTAATGGATTCCCACCTTGAGATGACATCATCATATAAAGAGAAGTCTTCAAGTAATACTAGCAAGACTCCTTGATTATTGAATGCAGATGGCAAATTCCACATGTTCTGTTGGTAGGATCTTTTGAAGTCGGAGCTTCGAGGTTTATAATTATGGTAATAAGAGGGAGGGGGAGTATAGCCATGAGATGTGGAGGTTGTGGCTGGTGGGTACATGACTGGACCCATAACTGGTTCATTAGGTGGAAAGTAGGAAGATGAAACAGATGCATATAAGTGGTCTGCTTTAGCGGCCATATTTTTAAGTTTGGGATAGTCTAATTCGGCTAACTGATCATTTATGGTAAAGCAGGAGTCATTTGGAGGTGGAGGTTTTGATTCAGGTTCTATTTCTAGTTCTGGTTCAGGGTAGGGTAGTTCCCCACCATCTTCTGCTGAAGCTGGGAGAGCTTCATTAAGGCAATTATTAAAATAGAGGAAGAGAGAAAAGTCTGAATCTTCATCATGGTTATCTGAACTAGCATCATCGTCTGAAAGGTCAGAGATGTCCCAGATGGGACCGTCAGAAGCCAGAGGTTTTGAATATGTCATAAGGGCATATTCATCATCATCTTGAGAATTGGATGCCATGTCTATGATAATTGGTGGCATCTGAGGTGTATAAGCTAAAAAAGAAAGACGGATCGAACCATCGATTCATTGATGGGTTTGTAAATCTTTGTGGTAACGGAGCACGTCGATGGTTTAAGATTCCAAGAAGCTGAGTTGATGATAGTTGTCCAAGTATGGCGAAATGCCGAGATGTATAGTAGGCTACTCAGATGTTATAAGCCGGTGGCTTGTGTTCATCAACCGCACCACTAATGCCCTGGTGATGAGTAGATTTGATTCACCACCTTGCCAATCTTCGTATCTGTGAGTCATTAAAACTAGCTTAATATGGTTCATGAAGTCATGGATAGAGAGCATGAGGTTCGGTGCAATGTATACCAATTGAGTTCCGGTGGACAGATCTACTTCCATGGTGCCAATAATAGAGATTTCAGAGCGCCATCTGGTGTCTCGGAGGACTATTAGGGTTGTTATTCCGGCGTCTCATCGATGCAGAGTATGAATTCGGACCATAATGAGTCCAATACGGATGTGTTGCATACCTTTGTGAAGTAGTCTTTGGTATGATTGTTGCCGAATAAATGGCATATTGATTTGGTGATTATCAACGGCTAGAATTCATTCCTCAAAATAGTGTTGATATACTCAGTGTAGGTTCTGTCCGGACCATCCATCTTCATATAGAGTTTCTGCGGGCACAAGGTTCACCCGTTGTTGTTGGGAAAGTATGAGTTCGGTATTTGGGTGTAGCTGGCTCTCCAATGTTGGTTGGTACCTTCTTCTTCTCGATAGTCATCGGCGGAGTTCATACGCTAGCCTGGATCTTATTCTATAACTTCTGATCTGGTCTTCTACAGGATTATCTGGTGTGGAAGTCGGGTTTGGGTTTCTGAAGGAAGTGGAAAATAACCTGGTCTGGGTTTGAGAAGTCATTTTGAAGATCTTTGCTTCTCCTTTTGGAAAATTTCTTTAGGGTTTTGGAAGACAAATAATTTTCCGCTTGGTTTGGAAGTTTTTGGTGGAGCTGTAGATTTTCCAAGTGATAGGTTTTGAAGCTGATCTTGTAGTGCTGATATAGAAGATTCAATGGAATCAGCTGCTACTTTAGGTGTTGTTTGGAGAAGATCCAAACGCTCTTCTAGATGTCTAACTTTTTCTATAGTTACAAGTAAAAATATGTCGGTGAGATTAGCGAGGAGGTCAATTATTTCTGCCAGCTCCTCTTCATTGTTGCGCATCTGTGGGAATAAGCTTTTCCACACATTGTCTTTTCCTTTTGACATATTTTTACAGTATGTCATTTTGTTTTCATAAATATGTAGCAAAATACATATTTCTTTAAGTACCGTATATGTCTGTTCACTTTCAATCCTATGAGCTGCTCCCCGTAGTTGATCGAGGGAGAGTAGGTTAACAGGGTGGTTGGACGATTCCCATAGTAGCTCTTTATGAACATCGTTCTTTTGGAAGGGGCGATTTTTAGACGTTGCAGCTTTGTAGATGAGATCTGGTTTGTCGTCACGGATTTTTGTGTACCGTTGGAAGGCTTCCTGTAAGGTTTCTTGGTTGATATCGTAGTTGTCATTGCATATTCCTTCTGTTGTGGATTTTTGAATCTACATGGCCTTTGTAGTTGGGCAAACTTTTGGGTTATCTCCCATAGGCTCCTTTCCGTGATTCCTTCGTGCGTCCATTCTGGGAAGATTGTTTGAATTTCTTCTTCTGGTACTAATCCTGCACAAAGAACAAACATTAATCTTGAAAGATTGTCTGCTAGAACAAAACCCTAAACCCTAAAACCTTAAAACTAATAATAAATAACTAATAGACTAAATAACTAAAAACTAATACTAATAATAATGACTAATAACTAAAAGGCTAATTAATAATAAACTAATAACTAACAAAACTAATAAACTAATAATAACTAAACAAATAATAATAAATAAAATAATAACTAAAACTAATAATAATAATAATTAATAACTAATAACTAATATAATAAACTAATAATAACTAACTAATAACTAACTAATAATACTAATAATAACTAAATAAAACTAAACTAAACTAACTAAATAATAAAAAATAAGCAAATAACTAATAATAAAATTAAATAACTAATAATAATAAACTTAATAACTAAAAACCAACTAATAAATAAAACTAAATAAGTAAACTAACTAAAAAAAAACTATTAAAACTAATGAAATAAATAGCTAACTAATTAATAAAACTAAAAAAAACTAATAACCTTATAAAAACTAATAATTAAATAAAATTAATAAAAAACAACTAACTAACTAAACTAATAACTACTAAAAACTAATAACTAATAATAAAAACTAAAAAACTAATAAAACTAAAAGTAATATTAACTAAAAAAGAAAAACTAACTAATAATAATAATAATATAATAAAAATAATAAAACTAATAAACTAATAATAAAATCACAAATAAATTAAATAAATAAAAACTAACTAAACTAAAACCAAAATAAATAATAAAAACCAATAAAACCTAATAAACTAAACTAATTAATAACTAATACATAAATTAACTAATAAATTAATAACTAAAATAATTAACTAATAATTAACTAATAATAATAACTAACTAATAACTAAATAAACTAACTAATAAACTAACTAAAATAAACTAATGACCAATAACTAATAACTAAAAACTTAATAATAATAATAAACTAATAATAAAAAACTAATAAAAAACTAACAAAACTAACTAAACTAATAACTAATAAACTACTAATAATAAAAAGTATAAATAATAACTAAATATATAACTAACTAATAATAATAACTTAGAAATAACTAAAACTAATGTAAACTAATAACTAATAAAATAAACTAAATAACTAATAAAATAAACTATATAACTAATAATAACTAAACTAATAAAACAAATTAATAAACTAAATAATAAGCCTAACTAAAACTAATAAACTAAAAACTAATAAAACTAAATAATAATAAACTAAAAAAAACTAAAACTAATAAAATTAATAACTAATAAAATTAATAATAATAATGAAACTAAACCTAAAACCTAATAAACTAATAAACTAATAATAATTAATAATTATAACTAATAACTAATAACTAAATAATAATAATAACTGATAATAATAATAACTAATAAAATTAAATAAAAACTAATAATAACTAATAATAATAAACCAACTAAGAATAACTAACTAATAACTAAACTAAAACTAATAATAATAAATTAACTAATAAACTAAGAAAAACTTAAACTAATAATAACTAATAACTAATAACTAATAACATAACTAACTAATAAAACTAAAAACTAATAAAGCTAAACTAATAATTAATAAACTATCAAAAACTAATAAACTAATAAACCCTAATAATAATAATAATAACTAAACTAAACTAAAAACTAATAAAACTAAACTAATAAATAATTAAATAATAAAACTAAAACCTAATAATAATAAACTAAAAATAACTAAACTAATAACTAAATAAAAAAATAACTAATAACTAAAAATAATAACTAACTAATAGCTAAAAAATAATTAAACTAAAAAACTAATAAAATTAAATAATAAAATGAATAAACTAAAACTAATAACCTAATAAACTAATAATAATAACTAAAATAACTAATAAATTGATAACTAATAAACTAATAATAAATAAATAAACTTAATGACTAAACTAATAATAAATAATAATAACTAAAAACTAATAATTAAACTAACAAATAAATAATTAATACTAATAAATAATAACTAAACTAAAACTAACTTATAAAATAAATTAATAACTAAAAATAAAAAACTAATAATAATAATAACTAATAATAACTAAAATAACTAATAATAATAATAATAATAATAAATAATAATAAACTAATAACTAAAACTAATAATAAAAACAAAATAACTAAAACCTAATAAACTAATAAAACTAATACCTAATAACTAAAAAAATAAAAACTAATAAATAATAAAAAATAATAATAATAAAAATAATAAAAACTAAGCTACTAAACTAATACCTAATACTAATAATAAATAATAATAAACTAAAAACTAATAATAACTAACTAAACTAACTAACTAACTAATAAAACTAAAAAAACTAACAACTAATAAACTAAAAACTAATAATAAAATAAAAAAACTAAACTAACTAATAACTAATAAAACTAATAAAAACTAAAACTAAAACTAATAACTAACTAATAATAATAAATGAATAATAATAATAACTAATAAACCTAATAACTAATAAAACTAAAAACTAACTAATAACTAACTAAAAATAACAAATAACTAATAACAAAGCTAATAACTAAAAACTAATAAAACTAACTAAAAACTAATTACTAAAAAACTAAATAACTCATAAAAAGTAAACTTAATTAACTAATAATAAAACTATTAAAACTAAAACATAATAAACAAAACCTAATAACTAATAATAACTAATAATAAATAACTAAATAAATAACTAATAAAATAAACTAATTAAATTAATAACTAACTAAACTAACTAAATAAAACTAATAAAACTAAACCTAATAACTAATAAAAACTAACTAACTAAAGTAAATAACTAATATCTAAAACTAATAATAAAAACTAAAATTAAGCTAAAAACTAAACTAAACTAACTAAACAAACTAAAACTAAACTAATAAACTAACTAAACTAAACTAATAAAACTAACTAACTAATGAAAACTAATAAAACCTAATAACATAAAAAATTAACTAAACTAACTAGAAAATTAAAACTTAATAACTAAACTAAACTAACTAATAAAACTAAAACCTAATAACAAAGAACTAAACTAATAATAAATTAACTAACTAACTAATAACTAAATAAAACTAATAAACATAACTAAATAAAACTAAAACTAAACTAAAACTAATAATAACTAAAACTAACTAATAAATAAATAAACTAATAACCAAATAAAAACTAACTAATAACTAAATAATAACAATAAATAAATAACTAATAAAATTAACTAAAATTAATAAACTAATAACTAATAATAAAACAAAATAACTAAATAAAAAAACTAATAACTAAGAATAACTAATAAACTAATAACTAATAACTAAGACCAATAAACTAATAACTAACAAACTAAACAAATAAAATAACTAAATAACTAACTAATAAAAAAATAATAACTAAAACTAATAAAATAATAACTAATAATAACTAATAATAAAATAACTAAACTAACTAAAGTAATAGCTAATAAAATAATAAAACTAAAAAAACTAATAACTAATAATAACTAAAATAAATAATAAATAAACTATTAAACTAAATAACTAATAAACTAATAACTAACAATAACTAATAACTAAACTAACTTAATAACTAACTAATAACTAATTCAAATTAATAATAAAATAAACTTTAAAAACAAAACTAAACCTAATATAATAATAAATAATAACTAAAATAATAAACTAATAATAATAACTAATAATAAAATAAATAACTAACTAAAATAATAATAATAATAATAATTAATAATAACTACTAAGCTAATAAACTAATAAATAATAACTAATAACTAACTAATAAACTAACTAAAACTAACTAAATAACTAATAATAACTAATAATAATAACATAAATAATTAAAAGTAATAAAACTAAATAAATTAATTAACTAAAATAACTAATAACTAAACCTAATAACTAACTAAAAACTAAATAACTAATAACTAATAATAACTAACTAAATAAATAACTAATTAAAACTAATAAACTAATAACTAAATAATAATAATAAATAATAAACTAAAAACTTAACTAATAACTAAATAACTAACTAAACTAATAAGAACTAACTAATAATAATAATAACTAAACTAAAAAACTAATAGACTAATAACTAATAATATCTAATATCAAATAATAAATAACTAAACTAAATAATAACTAAATAAACTAACTAATAAATACTAAACTAACTAATAACTAATAAAACTAATAAATAACTAAACTAATAACTAAAACTAATAATAATAATAATAATATTCTAATAACTAATAGAAACTAATAACTAATAACTAATAAAAACTAACTAAACTAACAAACTAATAAACTAAACTAATAAAATAATGAATAAAAACTAAACTAAAAAGCTAATAACTAAGAAAATAATAACTAATAATAAAATAATAACTAATAATAACTAATAACTAATAACTAAATAACTAAAATAATAAAATTAACTAACTAATAACTATTAACTAAACTAATAACTAAACAAATAACTATACTAACAACTAACTAATAACTAAAAACTAAAAACATAAAACTAATAAACTAATAAACTAATAAACTAAAAAGTAACTAAATAACTAATAATAACTAAAACTAATAATAAACTAATAACTAATAATTAATTAATAAAACCTAACCTAAACTAATAACTAATAACTACCTAATAATAAAAACCTAAACTAATAACTAATAATACCTAAATAAATAACTAAAAAGCTAAACTAATAATAACTAATAAAACCTATAACTAATAACTAATAACTAATAAAATAAAACTAATCAAACTAAACTAACTAATAAACCTAAAACTAACTAACTAAATAATAATAAAACTAAAAAACTAATTATAATAATAATAAGTAAGTAAACTAAAACTAATAAACTAAACTAACTAATAACTAACTAAAAACTAATTAACTAATAATAACTAACTAACCAAACTAACTAATAATAACTAAAAACTAATAACTAAAATAACCTAACTAATAACTAATAATAAACTAATAACTAAATTAATAACTAATAAAACTAATAATAACTAAATAATAACTAACTAATAAAAATAATAACTAAAAAAATAATAAACAAATAAACTAATAAATAACTAATAATAATAAACTAACTAATAAACTAAAAACTAATAATAATAATGATAATAATAATAATAATAACTAGCTAATTACTAACTAATAATACCTAAACTAATAACTAATAATAATAAAACTAATAATAAACTAATAACTAATAACAAACTAAATAATAAATAACTAAATAATGACTAACAAAACTAAAAAAAACTAATAATAGATAACTAAAAAAATTCTTATAATAACTAATAAAATAAAAAAAAGTAAACTAACTAACTAATAACTAATAAATAATAATAACTAACTAACTAATAATAATAACTAATAACTAACTAAAACTAATAACTAAAACAACTAAATAACTAACTAAAAAACTAAAAAACTAAAACTAACAAATAAAAAAACTAATAAACTAAAATAATAACTAAATAATAATAACTAATAAAACTAAATAACTAACTAACTAAGAAAAAAACTAACTAACAATAAATAACTAAATAAAAAACTAATAAAACAAATAAAAAACCTAATAAACTAAATTAATAAAAATAGCTAAATAAAACTAACTAATAACTAAATAACTAAATAACTAAACAAAGTAATAATAATAAAGTTACCAATAAAACTAATAATAAAAATAATAACTAAACCTAATAATAAAACTAATAATAATAACTAATAAAACTAAATAACTAAATAATAAAACCTAATAAACTAATAAAAAAACTAAATCTAATAACTAAACTAAAAACTAACTAACTAATAAACCTAATAATAATAAATAATAAAACTAAATGAAATAAATAATAACTAATAATAACTAATAATAAACTAATAAAGCTAATGATAAATAACTATAACAAATAATTATAACTAATAATAACTAATAAATAAATAACCTAATTAAAACTAACTAACTATTAAAAATAATAAAAATCCTAATAACTAATAATAATAAAAGTAAAACTAATAACTAAACTAATAAATAACCATAAAAATTAAAAAATTAGAAAAACTAATAACTAAACTAAATAACTAATAAAAACTAACTAAACTAATAAAACTAAACTAACTAAAATAAACTAATAAACTGATAAAATAATAATAACCAATAACTAAATAACTAAACTAAAAAACTAATAAATTAAAAACTAATAACTAAAATAATAATAAAACTAATAAAAACCTAAAAACTAACTAACTAATAATAAAACTAATAACTAATAATAAAAGTTAATTAATAACTAATAAACTAATAATAATGATAATAATAAACTAGAAAACTAACTAATAATAACTAAATAACTAACTAACTAAAAAACTAAACTAATAATAACTAATAATAAAACCTAATAAACTAAATAATAAATAACCAAGAACTAAAACTAATAACACAATAACTAATAATAACTAACTAACTAATACCTAACTAAAATAACTAATAATAATAACTAACTAATACCTAATAATACCTAAATAACTAATAAAAAACTCACTAAAACTAAACTAAATAACTAAACTAATAAACTAACTAAAAACCTAATAAATAACTAAATACTAATAATAAACTAAACTAACTAATAATAAAACTAAAACTAAACTAAATAACTAAATAATAAATAAACTAATAACTAATAACTAACTAATAAATATCGATAATAAATAATAATAAAAAACTAATAAAACTAAAATAACTAACTAATAGCTAAATAATAAAACTAAAACTAAACTAATAATAATAACTAAACTAATAATTAATAAATAATAACTAAAACTAATAAGTAAACAAATAACTAATAACTAATAATAATAATAATAATAAACTAATAATAAACTTAACAAAAACTAATAAAATAAAATATATAATAATAAACTAATAATAATAACTAACTAATAAATAACTAAATTATTGGCTTAATTAGCCTCATATTCAATTTGATTAATTTTGATAATAACAAACAAATGCTTGGATATTCTAATGAATATTTTTATGTGTTTCAGATATATCAATTGCTAATTACATATCCAATACATCTCACAAATTGTTAGAAGAAATTGCAAGAATAAAAGAATGAAAGGGATAATGTGAAGCTCATGATTTTAGGTTATATGACTATTCATATGAGTTCTTTGGCATGAATCAATTTGCTCACAACCTAACATAATATTTTAATGAGGTTAATTTATATAAATCTTTATTTAATTAACATTCAATTATATGTTTTTCTACATAGCAATAAAATGTCAAAGTAATAAAAATGATCATAACTATTAAGTATAATTATTTTATTTACTTAATATAATTAGGTATTTTAATTTAATTTGCTGGTTATATGATAACTAACATATTTATGATTATATATAAATTATATCATAATTTTAAATGTCACATGTCAAAATTAACAAAAATATATAAAATTTTGTATTTTAGCCAAAGTCATTATTTAATCAAAGCATTCATATCTGATTTTATCTCCATCAGTTCCTTGGATTTTTTCCTTTAAAATAAGTGGTTACATGACCCAATTTGCATTAAAATTGAATTTATTATGATTTTTTAAACATTACCTGATTTTAATAATGGATGCATGCTACATACTTTGAAAATATTAAGAGCTACATTTGATTACTTTTGACTTTCCCATGTGAATAGCCGAATTTTTGCTGCTAAATTTAATATTTGTTTAATATAAATTATATTTTATTGAATATTAAATTATCACATGATAGCATGAGGTTTGTATAATATATTTCTTTGAAATAATTTTTAAATGACCTTCTTGCCTATAAATAGCCCTCATTCTCTTCATGAAAGCATCCCTCATTCAAAATTCAAAATCTCTCTAGCAAATCTAAGAGAAAATCTCCTAAATGTTCCTTCCAAGTGTTCTCCAAATATTGCAAGATCAAATCCTTAGTTTGGAAGCTTCAACATCTTCAACTAAAAGCCTTTTTTTACTTGAGTTTGTTTTCTTGATCTTAATACTTCTTAGTTGTTCATGCTATTTTCACCATATATTTCTTCTTTCTAATTTATACTTTTGGTGGATTAGTCTTTGAACATTGGTTTTCACATCAAAGTTTCTCAATCATTTTTTTGGTGAAAACTCTTGTGAGAATTTGTAGGATCTATTTCAACTTGCTGAAATTTTAGCTTCCTACAAATTTCTTTTGGTTTCTTGAAATATTTCTTCTTTGGTCTTATTTTGAAAGATCATTTATTCTTAGATCTATTTTAAGCATTTTAAAATAAATTATTGTGCTGAAATTATTTTCATATTTGCTAGATCTCTCTTTTTAATTGAAAGCTTACTAGCCAACTTAGATCTATCATATACTTATTTTTTTATTTTGTGATCATTAGATTAATTAAAAGAATATTTTTGGTTAAAATAAATTACTCCTTGCTGAAATTTATTTTATTATGAAAAAGAATATTGTGAATTTATTTTGAAATCATTTTGTATTATTCTACAAATTATAATAACATAAACATCCTAGTAAGATCACTTTAAGATATTTATTTTTATTAAGTGAGCATTTTGCCAAATTTTTTAAGTTGTAAAGTGATCATTTATAAGTTGTGAGATCACTTTTGAATTTGATTGCTTGGTATATTTGTGAGAGATTTACTTTATCAAAATTTATTATTTTGTATTTTTTTTATGTTGTAAAATTTATTTTGGGGTTGTACTCGCCCCTTTGTCGGAGAGTACATATTGTTGTAGGGGTTGTACTCGCCCCATTATAGGAGACTACTTTTTGTAAACCATTTTTCATTTAGTGGATTCCTAGCCAGGGGTGTGCACGACGTAATTTGGTTTGGGGTTTGGCGAACCATTAAAATCGTGTGCCTCTTGTCTCTATTTACTTTATTGTATTTTTTATTTTTCTGCATTTAGAATTATATCTTATCATTATAAAATAAAACTCTAATTTTCTATTTAAAAATTAAAATTTAAGTTTTGAAAATTTTAATATTACCCAATTCACCCCCCCTCTTGGGTGCTATAGTATCTCACATAAATAACTAATAAAAACTAATAATAATAAACCTAAAAAGCTAATAAACTAACTAAAATAAATAAACTAAACTAACTATAATAACTAATAAAACTAGCTAAAACCTAATAAACTCATAATAACAAATAACTAACAAAAATAACTAAAACTAAACTAATAATTAAAATAATAAAACTAATAAAATAATTAAATAAACTAATAAAATTAATAAAACTAAATTAATAACTAATAATAACTAACTAATACTAATAATAAATAATAATAATAATAATAATAATAATAATAATAATAAATGAATAACTAATAACTAATAACTTACTAAAACTAATAGCTAAACTAATAACTAACTAATAATAATCCTCACAAATTAAAGTAATAATTAAAACTAATAATAATAAACTAAACTAACTAAATAAAATTAACTAATAAAAGAATAATAAAACTAAAAATCTAATAACTGATAACTAAAAACTAAAAAACTAATAAAACTAATAAACTAATAACTAAATAACTAAACTAATAAACTAATAAACTAAATAATAATAACTAATAATTAATAATAACTAAAACTAATAATAACTAAATAACTAATAACTAAACTAATAGCTAAAACTAAATAACTAAACTATCTAATAACTAAAATATTAACTAATAATAACTAAAAAGTAATAAACTAACTAAATAACTAAACTAATAAATTAATAAACTAAACTAACTAATAAATAAATAACTAACTAATAATAACTAATAACTGATAATAACAAATAAAACTAAACTAGCAACTAATAATAACTAAATTTAAAACTAAACTAATACCTAATAATAATAACAAAACTAATAACTAAACTAAATAACTATATAACTAAAAACTAATAACTAATAACTAATAACTGATAAACTAAATAAACTAATAACTAACTAATAAATAAACTAATAACTAACTAATAATAACTAATAAAAAAACTAACTAATAACTAATTAATAAAAACTAACTAAACTAAATAACTAATAATTAATAATAAATAACTAAACTAATAACCTAAAATAAAAACTAAAACTAACTAACTAAACTAATAAAACAAACTAAAAACTAATAACTAACTAAAATTAATGAAATAAAACTAAAAACTAAATAAGAAAGAAAACTAAAACTAACTAACTAATAAATAAATAACAAATATTTAAACCTAATAAAACTAATAAACTAATAATAATAAAAATAACTAACTAATAATAATAACTAATAATAATTAACTAAAAAAAAATAAACTAATAACAACAATAATAAAATAAAAAAACTAGTAAAACTAAAAATAAACTAAAAATTAACTAATAAATCTATAATAACTAATAATAATAATAATAATAATAATAAACTAACTAATAACAAATAAAAACTAACTAATAACTAATAATAATAATAAACTAATAACTAATAATAACTAAACTATAATACTAATAATTAACTAATAACTAATAATTAATAAAACTAAATAACTAACTAAAACTAAACTAAAATTAATAAAAACTAATAACTAAAATAACTAATTAATAATAATTAAAACTAAAAAGTAACTTATAATAATAAATTAAAACTAAATAACTAATAAACTAATAAACTAATTAACTAAAACTAATAATAATATCTAAAACCAATAAAACTAATAATTAACTAAACTAAAAAAAACTCCAATAATTAAAACTAATATAAAACTAATAATAATAAAAACTAACCAATAATAATACTAAAACAATTAACTAGCTAATAAAATAACTAATAAACTAATAATAATAAATAATAAACTAAAATAAGTAAACTAAAAAAAATAATAAATAATAAACTAAAGAGATAAATAACTAAAAAATAAAATAATAAATTAATATAAAACTAAATAATTGATAAACTAGTACTAATAATAATAACTAAACCAAAACTAAATAAACTAAATAATAATAACTAATAATATAACTATAACTAATAATAAATAACCTTATAACTAATAAAATAATAATAAATCTAAATACTGTGCAAATATAACTATAATAAAATAATAATAACTAAATAAATAACTAAATAAACTAAACTAATAAACTAATAAACTAATAATAAACTAATATTAAAACTAAATAGCTAAATAATAATAAACTCATAAACTAATAATAAATTAATTAAACTAATAACTAAACTAATAACTAAAAAAACTAATGACTAATAACTAAATAATAACTAACAAATAACTAATAAAACCTATTAAATTAAAATAATAAAATAATAAATAACTAAATAACTAATAAACTAATAAAATTTAATAATAATAACCATAATAATAAAACTAAATAATAAAAAGTAAAATAATAAATAAAATTAATTAATAATAATAACTAATAAATAAATAACTAATAAAACTAAACTAAATACTAATAAACCTAATATAATAACAAATAATTAACTAACTAAATAACTAACTAACTAAAACTAATGACTAATAACTAAAACTAATAATAATAATAAAATAAAAATAATAATTAACTAAAAAATAATAATAACTAATAAAATAATAATAATAACTAATTAAATATAACTAATAATAATTAGGCTAAAACTAATAAAATAATAACTAATAAACTAATAATAAACTAACTAATAACTAACTATTAATTACTAAACTAATAGTAATAATAAAACTAATAATAACTAAAACCAATAATATACTAATAAACTAAACTATAAATAATAAAATAATAAACTAAATATAATAATAATAACTAAACTAAAACTAAATAATAAATAATAATAAACTAATAACTAAAAAGTAATAATAACTATAATAACAACTAAAACCAAATATAATAGTATAAATAAATAAATAAACTAATAAGTAAAACTAATAAAACTAATAAATAACTAAATAACCTAATAATGTAATAAACTAATAAAACTAATAATAAATAATAATAATTAAAATAATAAGTAAAAAGCTAAATAAAACTAAATAACTAATAATAATAATAATAACTAATTAATAAAATAGTAATAATAAAACTACTAAACTAATTTAATAAGAATAACAACTAATAAAATAACAAATAATAACTAATAACTAAACTAAAACTAATAATAATAAACTAATAAAACTAATAATAAAACTAATTAAAAATTAATAAAACTAAATAACTAAACTAATAACTAAAAACTAAATAATAATAAATAATAACCAAGAAATAAACAACTAATCTAATAACTAATAAACAAATAAACTAATAACTAACTAATAAGCACCTAAAACTAATAATAAAACTAACTAACTAATAATAACTAAAATAATAATAAAATAATAACTAAAATAATAAACTAATAAAAAACTAAATAATAATAATAATAATATAAACTAACTAATAAAAAAACTAAAACAAGTAATAACTTGTTACTAATAAACTAAAACTAATAAATAATATTAATAATACTAATAATAACTAAATAATAATAAATAATAATTAACTAAAATGAATAATAACTAATTAAAACTAATAAAACTAATAAAACTAATAATAAAATTAATAACTAACTAATAACTATAAATAATAATTAATAACTAACTAATAATAATAACTAATCAATACTATAACTAATAACTAATAAACTTAATAATAAATAAACTAAAAACTAACAAATAATAACTAAACTAATAGTAAACTAAATAAAACTAAAAACTAATTAACTAATTAACTAATATAATAAAATAATAAACTTACTAACTAACTAAAATAACTAACTAATAATAACTAATAATTAGCTATAACTATAATATAAAAAACTAACAAAACTTATGGCTAAATAGTAATAACTAATATAAAGATAAAACTACTAAACTAATAAAACTAATAATAATAATAACTAATAATATAAAACTAATAAAGACTAATAACTAAAATAACTAATATAATATAAATAAATAACTAACTAATAATAACTAATAATGTAATAACTAATAAAAACTAATAAAAAAAGTAAATAAATAATAAATAATAATAATAAAATTACTAACTAATAAACTAATCAACTAATAACTAAATAAATAACTAAACTAATAAACTTTATAACTAACTAATAATAACTAAATTAATAAACTAATAAAAATATCTAATACTAATAACTAATAACTAATAATTACTAAAATAATAATTAAACTAATAATAACTAATAATGGCTAATAATAATAAAAAACTAAATAACTAACTAATAGCTAACTAATAAAACTAATAAATACTAATAAAATAAACTAAATAACTAAATAATAAACTAAAAACTAATAACTAATAAAATTACTAACAAATAACTAACAATAATAACTAAACTAATAACTAAATTAAAATAACTAATAATAAAAAATATATTAATAATAACAGTTATAAAACTAATAATAACTAAGAACTAATAAAGTAACTAAAATGAATAACTAATAATAAAATAAAACTAATAATAATAATAAACTAAATACAAAACTAAACTAATTACTAATAATAATAACTAACTAACTAATAACTAATAATTAGCTAACTAATAATGTCTAATAACTAAAATAATAATAATAATAAAACTATCTAATAATAACCAATAACTAATTAATTAACAATAATAATAATGACTAATAATAACTAAATAATAACTACTAATATTAATAACTAACTAAAGCCTAAACTAATAACTAACTAACTAGCTAATAATAACTAATAATAACTAATAAAACTAAACTAAACTAATAATAATAAACTAATATCTAATAATTAAAAACTAAATAACTGATAATAACTAAACTAATAACTAAACTAATTAACTAATAACCTAAACTAATAGCTAAAAACTAATAAAACTAATAACTAATAACTAACTAAACTAATAACAATAATAATAATTAATTAATAATTAAAACTAAAATAACTAACTAATAAACCTAATAATAAAACTAAATAAAATTAATAAATTAATAATAATAACTAAATGACTAATAATAATTAAATATAATAAACTAATAACTAATAAACTAATAATAACTTTAATATTAAACTAATAATAACTAAATAACTAATAAAACCTAAAAAATAAGAAAACTAAAACTAAATAATAATAAACTAACTAATAAAACTAAACTAATAAAAACTAAATAAACTAACTAAACTAATAAATTAACTAATAATAACTAATAAATACTAACTAATAATAACTAATAAACTAATAACTAAAAATAATAATAACTAATAAAATAATAACTAAAATAAATAATAACTAAAAAAATATAACTAATAAACTAAACTAATAATAAATAATACTAAACTAATATAATAATAAACTAAAATAAACTACTACAATAATAAAAAACTAAACTAAAACTAAAAAATCTAATTAATAAAAATAATAAATAATTAAATAAACTAACTAATAAAAAACTAAATAAACTAATAAATAATAACTAAATTAATAACTAATAAACTAAACTAAATAATAATAATAACTAATAACTAATAATAATAATGATATATAACAAAAAAAATAAAAATAATAATAACTAATAAATAACAAATAATAAATCTAATTAAACTAATAAAACTATTAAACTAAAATTAATAAACTAAACTATACCAATAATAAACTAAATAAATAACTAATATAATAATTAAATAGTAACTAAATAATAACTAATAAAACAAACTAATAACTAAAAATAAAAATAATAACTAAAACTAATAATAACTAATTAAATAATAATAATTAATAATAATAACAAAATAAAATAACTAACTAAAACTAAATAAATAATTAAAACTTAACTAATAATACTAAACTAATAATAATAAACTATACCAATAACTAATAAATAACTAAAACTAATAATAAAACTAAAACCACAATAATACTAATATAAATAAATAATATAATAACTTACTAGTAATAAAAATAAATAATAACTAATAATTAATAATAATAACTAAATAATAAAACTAATAAAAACTAAATAAACTAATAACTAATAAAAAAACTAATAAACTAAAATAACAAACTAAACTAAAAACTAATTAAAACTAATATATAAAAAATAAACTATTTTATAGTATCTAATAAAAAATAATAATATTATAAAAGACTAATAAATAACTAATTAACTAAAATAATAACTAATAAACTAATAAGAACTAATAAACTAATAATAAATAAATTAATTTAATAACTAAAATAAAATAAACTAACTAAATAAACTAATAACAAAAAATAATAATAATAAAATAACTAAAAACTAATAATAAAACTAAATAATTAAAACTAATAAAAACTAACAATAATAACTAATAATAAAACTAACTAATAATAACTAATAATACTAAAATAACTAACAAATAATAATAATATAATAAAATAACTAATAAATATAAAAAACTAAATAACAAATAACCATAAACTTAATAATAATAACTAAATAATATAACAAATAAAAATAACCTAAAATAATAATAATAATTAAAACCTAAAAATTAATAAAATTAAATAAAATAACTAACTAACTAACTAAAATGAATAATAAAATTAAATAAACTAATAACTAATAATAATAACTAATAAAACTAATTAATAACTAATAAAAACTAACTAATAACTAAAACTAACTAATCCTAAATAATAACTAATCTAATAACTAACTAGTAATTAACTAATAAAACTAATAACTAATAACTAAACAAATAAACTAATAATAAACTAATTACGAACTAATAATAATTAACTAACTAATTACTAATAAACCCAATAATAATAAACTAATAAATAAATAAATAATAAAACTAATAAAAACTAATAACTAAAACTAATAACTAAACTAAATAATAAACTAACTAAACTAAATAACTAACTAATAGTAATAATAATAATAATATAACTAAACTAAAACTAAACTAATAATAGTACTAATAAAAAATAATAAAAAAATTAACTAATAATAAAACTAACTAAACAATTAAACTAATAACTAATAACAAAATAATAAATAATAATAACTAAAAAAAACTAATAAATTAATAGTTACTAATAAATATTAATAACTAAATAATAACTAATAATGAACTAATAAACTAATAATAATAATTAAGAACTAACTAACTAATAAATAACTTATAAAATTAATAACTATTAAATAAATAAAATTAATAATAACTAAATAATAAGTAGCCAATAACTAAACTAATAACTAAAAAAACTACTAACTAATAAACTAAAACTAATAATAACTAACTAATAATAATTAATATCTAAACTAATAACTAAAAAAAATAACTAAACTAACTAACCAATAACTAATAACAAAACTAATAAAACCTAAAAAACTAATAACTAAAATTAACTAAAACTAAAATAATAACTAAATAACTAAACTAATAATAATAACTAAACTAATAACTAATAACTAATAAAACTAACCTAATAATAAATAATAATAATAATAATAATAATAATAATAATAATAATAATAATACTAATAAAACTAATAACTAAACTAAACAAAATAATACTAACTAATAATAATAATAGCTAAATAATGAAATAAAACTAAATAACTAATAATATATAATAATAAAATTAATTACTAAAACCTAATAACTAAACTAATAACTAAAACCAATAAACTAAACTAATATAAAACTAAAAACTAAACTAATAAAAATAAAACTAAAATAATAAACTAATAAATAACTAAATAACTAATTAATAATAAAACTAAAAATAATAACTAAAATAACTAACTAAAACTAACCAACTAATAAAATAACAACTAATAATGACTAACTAGTAATAAAACTAATAACTTAACTAATATAAAATTAAAAACTGGATAACTAGTAATAATAAACTAAAAACTAATAAAAATAATAAACTAATAACTAAACTGAACTAACTATCTAAACTAATAAAACTAATAATAACTAAAAAACAAACTAATAAACTATAAAACTAATAAAACTATAATATACATAATAAGATTACTAAAACTAAAATAATAAAACTAATAAAATAATAACTAATAATAAAAACTAACTAATATAAAACTAATAATATAACTAATAATCTAATAAACTAATAAAATAATAACTAAACTAATAACTAAACTAAATAAACTAATAACTAAAACTAATAATAATAATAATAACTAAAAGTAAACCAAAAACCTATAAAACCAAAATGTAATCAAAAATAAAATACCTAAACTAAAATAAATAAACCTAAAATAAATAAACTAAATAAAATAAAAATAAAAATAAACCTAAATAAAAATAAAAATATAAAATAAATAAAAAATAAGCTAAATAAACCTAAACCTATGAGTTTACTTATTTTTTAAATAGATAAAAAATTAAAAATAAACCCTAAACCCTAAAAACTGAAAGGCCTTAAACCCACCCTAAATCAGAGCCCTAAACCATGACCCTACACTAAATCCTAAAATTAACTGTACCCTAAACCCTAAACCCCAGGCTTGACCCTAAACCCTAAACTAGCCTAAACTCAGCCCTCAGAGCTGGGCCCTAAACCCTACTGACACCACCCTCTTAAATCCTAAACTGACCCTAAATACTCTCTAAACACTATAAATTGAAAATCTAAACCTAAATTACATAAAGCCTAAAAATAAAATAAAATAAACCTAAACTTAAAGATAAAATAAAATAAAATAAAACCTCTAAACCTAAATAAAATAAAATAAATAAAAACTAAACTAAAATAAACTAAATAAAATCCTAAAGTAAACTAAAAAAATAAAATAAACCTAAAAATAAAAAACTTAAATAAAATAAATACTAAAAATAAAATAAAATAAAAACTAAATAAAACCTAAATCCTAAACTAAAAAAACTCCTAAACCTAAAATAAAAATAAGATAAACCAAAACCTAAACATAAAGAAACTACATAATAAACCCCAAACCCATAAACGTTAAAGCCTAAACCTAAAACTAAATAAACATAAATCTAAATAAAATAAAAAATAAGATAAAATAAAAACCTAAACCTAAACCTAAACCTAAACCAAAAAAAATAGAATAAAATAAAAAATACCAACTAAACAAAAATAAAATAAATAAAAACCTAAACTAAACTAAATAAAATAAAATAAACCTCAAAATTGAAAACCTAAATAAAATATAAACTAAACCTAAAATAAAATAAAATAAAAATGAAATAAAATCCTAAAAAAAATAAAAAAAACCTAAACCTTAAACTGAAAAAAATACCTAAACCTAAAATAGAAATAAAATAAACCTAAACTAAAATAAACTAAAAAAATAAATAAACCTAAACCTAAACCTAAAAAAAACTAATCCTAAACTAAATAAAATAAAATAAATTAAAAATAAACCTAAACCCAAACTAAAAATAAAAACCTAAAATAAACATAAAAAGACCTAAAACCTCAGTAAAAATAAAACTTAAACCTAAACCTAAAAATAAAAAATAAATCCTAAACCTAAAAAATAAAATAAAATTTAAACTAAACAAAAAACAAATCTAAACCTAAACCTCAGAAATAAACTAAAATAAAATACCTAAACTAAAATAAATAAAACTAAAATAAATATACTAAACTAAATATAAATATAAATAAACTTAAATAAAAATAAAAAATAAAATAAACTAAAATAAATAAAACATAAACTAAATAAACCTAAACCTACTAGTTTACTTAATTTAAAAAATTTTAAAAAAATTAAAAAAAACTAATCTTAATCCCTAAATCCTAAAAACCCTAAACCCTAAACCCTTAAAACCTTAAAAACCATAAACCCTAAATCCTAAACCCTAAAACTAACCCTAAACTTACAACCATAAACTCTACCCTAAACCACTACCAGTTCAAGGCAACCCAAGACCTCACCCAAACCCTAAATTCTAAACCTGGGCTCTGGGCCTTGCTAAACTAACCCATCACCATAGCATAAACTAAACCTCTACATGACCTGAGCCTAAACTGGGCTTGGGAATAAAATAAACTAGGCTAAAGTAAACTAAATGATCCTAAACCTGTTGGTTTGCTTATTTAAATAAATAATAAAAGTGAAAAGGCTGACCTACCCTAAAAACCCACAAAACACCTAAACCCACCTCACTTGACTAAACCTACCCAGGCCACTAACCCTATGACCACCTAACTGAGCCACTAAACCCTGCTACCTAGACCCTAGGCCATAAACCACTGGGCTAAAACCCTAAACTTTAAACCCAAACCCTACACCAAAATATAATAAATAAATAATAAATAACATGGCCTAAAAAGAAACTAAACCTAAAAATAAAATAAAATAAACCTAAACCTAAATAAATAACCCTACCCTACCTAAAACCATAAACCCTAAACCACCCTAAAATCTAAAATAAAATAAATAAATAAACCTAAAAGATAAAATAAAATGAAACATAAACTAAAACCTATATTTCTTAACTTAAACCTAAAAAATAACAAAAAAAAAAAATCCTAAACCTAAAATAAAAATAAAATAAATAAAAACTTTAAATAAACTAAAAAATTAAAATAAACCTAAATATAATAAAAACTAAACCTAATATAAAAATAAAATAAACTTAAAATAAAAACTAAATGAAAACCTAAAACTAAAAAGTAAACTTAAAAATAAATTAAAAATTAAACTTAAATCTTATTGACCTCACTTTTGGAGTGAGTTCTCAACCTCCTCTTCTTAGACTTAGGAGTCCTCTAGATGCTATGACTTCTCTAGTCATAAGACACTTTAGTGATTAGGTGAACACTTAACCTAAGCCTAGAGACTTAGAAGGGTTAATCATAGGATTAGGCCATGTCTTAGGGACTTAAGAAAATCACCTATAATGTAGCCTAAATCCAATCCATGTACACCTTAAATTCAATTCAAATCCAAATTTCCAACCAAACCTCAAACTCATTTTCAAATTCAAATCCAAATATGAATTCTAAATCATTTGATTGAAATCCATGATCAAACTCAAATTCAAACCCCTTCTGAAGCCCTATGATTTCATCCTATGGACTTAGCCTTAAGCAAATTCAAATCAATCCCAATTCATTTAATTTTCTCAAATATCAATTCAATCCTTCAATCAAACTATCAAATTACAATTCAAATCCAAGTTCAAATGATTCAATCCCATGATCAAATCCAAGCTCAAAATTCTTCATAAACCTTATGATTGAATTCCATGAACAAAACCAAGTCCAAAATCAAGTCATAACCCAATTCAAACCCTTTAAGCCAATTTCTTGAACTTGGCCAAATCCTATCCAAATTAAATCAAAACCAACGGATTTTCTCTTAAATCAATCATTCCTTCAATCATCTATCCAAATATAAATGAAATCTACAATCATCAGGCTAAATTAAACTCAACCCAAAATCAAGCCAATCCAAACTTCATGACATGCCTTTTGATTACTCTAGATTGAGCAATTATCATAAATTAGGTCAAACCAAGTCAACCTAGCTCATTGACTAAGTCAACCCTTTTAACCCATATGAACCCAAACTAGCCAAATTATCACCTAAGCTTAATCCATTAAAACTAATAATTCAAATCAACCCAAAATTAACATTGAACATGACTTGTCCTTCAATTGAGCCAAACCTAACCCAATTGGCCCTCTTAACCCAAGTTGACCCAAATTGACCTAAATGGCCAACATGGGTCAAATCAAAATCCAACCTAGGCCAAATTGATTGAAACCAATTGGACCAATGCACTCTAAATTATCATTTGAACTCGACCCAACTCTTGGTTTGACCCAATTTGACCAATTTGTCAACCTAATCCATTTTAATTTGACCTAAATGGGTCAAAGTAAGTCAAATTGAACCAAATGAATTCCAAATGACATGAAATTTGGTCCAACTCACTTTTGACTCATTTCAAATCTACCCAAATCAAATTAAATGCCAAATGACCACTTTGCCCTTAGTTTAAGGGCAACCCATGAGAGAAGACACTCACCTAAATAGTCATTTCTCTTCCTTGGCCACTTGGCACTCATCCATTAGTTCACCTAGGCTCTAAAGACACTGACCAACCTGACCCAAGAGGTGGTGGGGTCAGCCATGACTCATGGGGAGGTGAATTCACCTCACCTCCCCATTGGAACACTTGGCAAGCAAGGACTCCCACTCCCCTTGCCTTGTCTACATTCTCACACCTTCCTCCACTCAAGTGAAGCCATTGAGGATGATTTTCTGCCATTCCCAACCATCCCAAGCCATAGGACATCCACTAGGGGCCAAAAATTATAATTAAAAAAGAGGATTGTAAAAAAATCAAAGATAAGAAAATATAATCCTGAAAATTTCTCCTCTTGCCCTCATTTCACTCCCCTATAGCTCCCAAACCAAGCAGCAACCATTCCCACTTCATTTTGAGTGAGAACCATCAAAATTAAGTAGATTTTGGAGAGGAGTGACCATTGGTGGATACATCGTTCAAAGGGATGCAAAGTCTAGATCCATTCCAAAGCTTCTTTTGCATTGAGCATTCTCGATCATC
Organism: Cymbidium sinense; assembly: GCA_021442155.1. Lineage (NCBI taxonomy): Eukaryota > Viridiplantae > Streptophyta > Magnoliopsida > Asparagales > Orchidaceae > Cymbidium > Cymbidium sinense. The sequence goes on along the minus strand of CM038214.1, from coordinate 332,428,448 downwards.
ACCTTCATCAAAAATCATCCTTGTTGAGGTAATCTTGAAGAGTTGTAGTCGACCTTATGAGCTTTTGTTTGTGATGATTCTGACATGATTTTAGGAATTTCCTTAGAAAACCCTTGCATTTTTCATTGTATTTAGTCCCAATATGAAAATAGAAGCTTTTCAGTGTGAATCAATGTAAAAGTGAGCCCATTCAGATAAGATTTTGTTCAAAATTTGCAAAAATCTCAAAAATCTCATCGATTTGCACTATTCCTATCACTTTTATAGGCCAAGAAGTAGCAGCCATCTAATCCCGTGGCTGGGAAATAGAAGGCTGCAATTTCATGATGGATTTGCACTATTTTGGCCCTCAAATTAAGTAGATTTGATCTGGACCATCCGATTCACGATTGAAAGGTCTGATCAAAATTGTACGCCCTCTCTCCCTTTCCCGCTCATTTGCTGACATGACACCGTGCCAGCTAATCACACGGTGCCACATGCCATGTGGAACCATGCAACCAATCATGCAACGCGACATGGCACCGTATTGCCACGTTAGTGTCATGCTGTGCTGACTGGGATAAGTAGAAAATTTTGGATTTTCTACTTTTAAAAATTATTTAAATCACCTAGTAATTCAAAAATTCATAGAAAATAAAATACTTAACTAAAAATTATAAATAAGGGCTCGTTGAATTCATCTTTCTTAGAAGAATCCAACAAACAAAAATCCCCAAATGGTACTAAATATCTTGAGCTTAATTAGAGTTTTATTAAAAATAAAATTTCATTAATTAAACCAAAACTACACATTAGATTGATTTGAAATTTTTAAAGACTGAAACTAAAGTTAAAAAACACATAACATAAAAATTTCAAGTCAAATATTTTTTTGGATTGGGAGATATTACATTCTGAAGATCAAATAGTCTAATTTAGTTAAAATAAATTAATAAACTTTATAAAAATCATGAAAAATCATTTAAATCAGCTAAAACTTTGTAAAATCATATTAAATCATAGAAAACTCATAAAAAATACAAATATATATTCATTTTAAAGGTATTTTAGAGAGAAATTTATTAAAAATATTCTTAATTTATTTTAATTAATTACTTTTAATTACTCTAATTAATTAATTAATTAACCCCAAAATTTTAAGATTATTTGGGGATGACCTATGCCCCCTTAATTTTCTTGATTTATTCATTAATTAATTAGGAGAATTAGCTAATTGGGTTAATTACTCTCTTAACTTGATTAAGGGTTAATTAATCACATAAATAGTAAATTAATTAATTAATTGAACTCTTTTGTCACTATTTAAGAGTGAGGAGACTTAAGGATTAAATTAGTATCTCTTTCCTAATATTATTCCTAAGTCTACTTCATTTGGAGGATAGTTAACCCATGTGGAAATTATGTTTAAATTTAATTAGGTGATTAATGATTTCATTAACCTAATTAAAATCTAAAATACATTAGATCCTAATTATTTAATTGAGGGGTTGGTCTTTAGGTGTTTAATAGCCTAAAGACATTTAAGGAAATTATGGTTAGCTCACATGTGGGAAAACCATATGTGTACTTAATTAAATCTCTTAATTTAATTAATCATTAATTATGAGCCAAATTGAATTAGACCCTTTCATTTCTTAGGATCATTGCAATTTTATTTTATGCATTTCATGTTGGCTCATAATTATTTGATTTTATGTTAAGGTGATATAGGTAAGGGTTAATTAATGTACTTAAAGCATAAAGATAACTTAATTAACTCATAAAATTCTCCTAATTACCTTTTCATTAAACCAAATTAAATCACAAACATGGGAATGGGTTAGGATCAGCAAACTTCTCTTCACATTCTTAAAAAAAAATCAAACATGACTTCAAAAATGATACATAAAAAAAGCTTTGGTTTATTTTAAGTGGTTTTATTTGACATGATTGTCCTTAAGAATTAGTTTGATTGAATAAACATGTGTTTTATGTCTTATTATTCCTTTCCAATCATGCTAAATGTTGTATGTCATTTGAAATCATACATTCATCTTTTCAAAATTAATTAAATTAAATGAAAATTTCTTTATGTTAAGCTTGCATGTGTTGAATTAAATTTATAATATGTGTGGCTATTATCACTATTAAATCAAAGTTATTTTAAAAGTATATAAATCAACTATAATATTTGGAGTGATAATAGTTATAAATATTTATAAGATTGGATGTGTCTATGGCTGAGAACATGTGATATGGAGTTCTCTTTCTTTAATCTATATGGATTTACCTAAAGTTTGAATGTTAACAAGTGTATAGCCCATTTAAAAGGGACACAACTTTTGTTTGAATTCATTCCTATGTAATTCTTTGTTAGAATTAAGATAGAATTTTTGCTCACATGTATAAATAATTCAATTGAAAGAAATACAGGTTTTCATGATTTTTCATTCTTGTAGTCATTTGTACATTCATGTGTATTCAAGAATAGTGGGTATATCTAGTCTGGACATTCTGGGGATGCGAGGCTTTAAGTAGCCCCATGGAGGTCTTTACCTCACTCCCCTAGTTTAACAATGGCAAAGTATCTGCTTAAAACTTTTATACACTTGTATGTGCATTTATAATGAATAAAAAATCTTCTTTAATTGAAATAATTATAACTTTTGCATGATTTTCCATTCTCATTTGTACATTCATGTGTATTCAAGAATAGTGGGTATATCTAGTATGACATTCTGGGATGTGAGGTTTTGCCCCCAAGGAGGTCTTTAACTTACTCCCATGGTTTAACAATGGCGAAGTATTTTCTTAAATCTTTTATACATTTGTATGTGCATTTAGCTAATGAATGAAAATCTCCTTTCAATTGAAAGAACTATAACTTTTGCATGCTTTTATATTGTAGTCATTTATACATTCATGTGTATTCAATAATAGTGGGTATATCTAGTCTAGATATTTAGGGATGCAAGGCTTTAAGTAGCCCCAACGAGGTCTTTACCTCACTCCTGTATAACAATGACAAGTATCTTAAAACTTTTATACACTTGTATGTGCATTTAGCTAATGAGTGAAAATCTCATTTTTTACAAAAAATACACATATGCATCTTTCATTTAAAGTGTGATAAAAGAAATATGTTGCATGTATAGTTATACTTAGAATTAAGTCATATGCATGCTACATGTGATGGAAAGGAATAACTTGATATATATCATACGATAGTAATTCAATTAAATTAATCCTAAGATGCCTTTTTATGTTGAATAGGATCATTTAAAGTGAACCTAAACTTAGGATTAGTTTAAAATGTGTAATAAGCCATTCACTAAAGAGAACTAAATCAAATTAACATGCTTTAGGAAGTGGCTTAGGATAAGGAAGAAAGAGAATAATTTTCTTTCTTCCCTTTATAACACTTAGTTGCTAAGTGTAGGTCACATAAAACCAAAGAAAACACAAATTAAAACTTGCCAATCAATTAAAGCACTTGAAGTGAAACCACCCTTTAAATTGAATATTTTTATAATTAGAAAATCTTAACCTTAATGCCTAATTAGGACATACCACACAAGCCTTAATTCACACACATTAGATTAAGTCACCACTTCTAATTTTATGTTAGGATGGTACATGGTGTCATGTATGTTTTATTTTGTGATGTATTATTTTAGACTGTATATTAAGGTGCATGTTTCATAGATTGGATGGTAGGCCATGATTAGCCTAATCATGTTTTATGTAGAGGATTATGTTTAAGGGAATGCTTAAAAGTAAATATAAATGCTCTATTTTAGGTTGCTTAAGCCTCTAAGCATAATCCAAGTTAGGATAGGTGGGCTTAGTTACCCATGTGCAGGGTGCTAAGTCCAAATAATAAATATAACTGCTTTGGTTGTATGTATGTTTAGCTAACCTCTATTTTACAGGTGTAGTTAGATTTACTTTTCTTATTTTTAATATAATTTTGCATTAGGAATTATAATTAGTATTACAGGGGATAAGGATGAGCATTGGCTAGAAGGCTTTGTCCTAGGAGGCCATGTGATGCCTTTAAAGTGGAGCAAACCAAATCAAAGGAGGAAGATACATGAAGACATGAACTAACTAATAACTAACTAATAATAACTAATAAATAAATAATAAATAATAAAAAACTAATAAAAATTAAACTAAACTATCTAAGTAATAACTAAAAATAAACTAATAACTAATAACAAAACTAAATAACTAATAATAATAAAATAAATAACTAAATTAATAACTAAACTAACTAATAAAACTAAACTATTAAAAACTAATAAAATAAATAACTAACAAAGTAATAAAACTAAAACTAATAAACAATAAAAACTAATAACCTAATAAAAACTAATAACTAAATAAAACTAATAAACAAAAACTAATAACTAACTAAACTAATAAAGCTAAAACTAATAATAACTACAAAACTAAAACTAACTAATAACAATAATAAAAACCAATTAACTAATAATAAAAAATATAATAACTAAAACTAAATAAAAACTAAACTAAAACCTAAATAACTAATAAAAACTAATAAACTAACTAACTAATAAACTAATAACTAAAAAAATAAATTAATAACTAATAATAATAATAATAATAATAATAATAATAATAATAATAATAACTAAATAAAAAAAACTAACTAATAACTAATAAAAACTAAACTAACTAATGACTAATAAATAATAACTAAAAACCTAATAATAATAATAATAATAAACTAATATAAAAAAACTAATAAAAAACTAACTAAACTCACTAAACTAATAACTAATAAACTAATAATAAAAAACTAACTAATAAAAACTAATTAACTACGTAATAACTAAAAACTAATAAAATCTTATAACTAATAAAATAAAATAAAATAACTAATAATAACTAAACTAATAAACTAAATAATAAACCTACATAAAACTAATAGACTAAAAACTAATAAAACAAATTAATAATAAACTAAAAACATAAAACAAATAACTAATAACTAAAAAAAACTAATAATAACTAAACACAAACCTAATAATCTAATAAACTAATAATAACCAATAAAAACTAATAGCTAAAACTAATAACAAATAAATAACAACTAAATAATAATAATAACTATTAAAACTAAATAAAAACTAATAATAACTAAAATAAATAACTTAAAAACTAATAATAAACTAAACTAATAGCTACTAATAATAAACTAACTAATAACTAATAAACTAAGTAATAAATAATAAATAATAAATAATAAAACTAATAAAACTAATAATAACTAAAAACCTAATAAACGATAACTAATATAACTAACTAAATAATAAGTTAACTAAACCTAATAACTAACTAGAAATAATAACTAAACTAAAACTAATAATAATTCAAAAAACTAATAAACTATTATTAACTAAAACTAATAATAACTAATAACAAATAACTAATAACCTATCTAACTAATAAAACTAAACTAATAAACTAATAAAACTTAATAATAATAGTTACTAAACTAAACTAAAAACTAATAAAACTAAACTAATAAATAACTAAATAATAAAACTAAAACCTAATAATAATAAACTAAAATAACTAAATTAATAACTAAATAATAAAAATAAACTAATAACTAATAATAATAACTAACTAATAACTAAAAACTAATAACTAAATAATAAAACTAATAAACTAAAACTAATAAAACTAAATAATAATAATAATAAACTAAAACTAATAATCAAATGAATAATAATAAAAGTAAACTAATAAAATAAAACTAATAATCACTAATAATAATAAATAAAATAAACTAAACTAATAATAAAATAATAAAACTAATAACTAATAATATCTAAAACATAATAACTTAATAAGTAAATAACTAATAAAAACTAACTAATAATAAATAATAACTAAACTAAAACTAACTAATAAAATAAACTAATAACTAAAAATAACTAAAACTAATAATAATAATAACTAATTATAACTTAAATAACTAACTAATAATAATAATAATAATAATAACTAATAAAAATAAAATAATATATAAAATAAACTAATTAAAACTAATAACTAAATTAACTAAATAAAACTAATAAAAACTAACTAATAAACTAAATAACTATTAACTAAAACTAATAATAAAAACTAAAACTAAACTAAAAACTAAACTAAACTAATAAACTAATAAACTAATTAACTAAACTAATAAAACTAATAAAAAACTAAACTAAACTAATAAAACTAACTAATAAAAATAATAAAACCTAATAACCTAAACCAAACTAAAACTAACTAATATAAACACCAACTAATTAAATAAAACTTTATAATAAACTAATAATAATCTAACTAACTAATAATATTAAAATAAAACTAATAACATAACTAAACCAATAACTAACTAATAACTAAATTAATAACTAAAAAATAACTAATAACTAAAATTAATTGTGTAAATCTAACAAATAAACCTAAACTAATAATAATAAACTAGTAAAACTAAAACCACTAATAATAATAAACTAATAACTAAAACTAAAACTAATAACTAATAATAATAATAATAAACTAATAACTAAAAATAACTAATAATAAATAACTAAATAAAAAAAATAATAACTAATAATAAACTAAAACTAACTAATTAATAAAGAATTAATAATAAAATAAACTAATAACTAATAATAACTCATAACTAAACTAATAATAATTGAAAAACCTAAAAACCTAACTAACTAGCTAAAACCTAATAATAAAATAAAACTAATAAACTAATAAAGTAATAAAATAACTAACTAAATAAATAATAATAATAATAATGATAAACAAACTAATAACTAATAAAACTAATAAAATAACTAAACTAATAACTAATTAAAATTAATAAACTAACTAAAATAAACTAAACTAACTAAATATAAATAACTAAAACTAATAACTAAAATAATAACCAATAATAAAATAATAATAACTAACTAATAACTAAGAAAATAATAATAAACTAATAATTAATAAATAAATAATAATAAATAAACTAATAATAATAACTAATTAAAATTACTAAAAATTAAACTAAAACTTATAATAACTAAACTAATAACTAAATAATAATAATAATTAAATATATAATAAAACTAATAAACTAATAACTAATAATAAACCTAAATAACTAAATAAAAAAATGAATAACTAATATTACCTAATAAATTAATAACTAATAATTAAAACTAATAAACTAATAACTAATAACATAATAATAATAATAATAAATATACAAACCAAACTAATAAAATAACTAACTAATAAAATAATAACTTATAATAACTAATAATAAAATAAATAAACTAACTAAACAAATAACTAATAAAATAATAAAACTAAAAAAAAAATAACTAATAATAACTAAAATAAATAATAAATAAACTAATAAACTAAATAACTAATAAACTAATAACTAATAATAACTAAACTAAACTACTAACGAACTAATAACTAATTAAAACTAATAATAAAATAATCCTAAAAAACTAAACTAAACCTAATAAAATAATACATAATGACTAAAATAATAAACTAATAATAATAACTAATAAGAAAACTAATAACTAGCTAAAATAATAAAATAATAATTAATAACTAATAAACTTATTAACTAATAACTAATAACTAATAAATAACTAATAAACTAACTAACTAATTAATAAATAATAACTAATAATATTTAATAATAATAAACTAAATAAAAATTAATAAAACTAAATAAACTAACTAACTAAAATAATAACTAAACCTAATAACTAACTAAAACTAAAATAACTAATAATAACTAATAATAAAACAAATAAAAATCTAATAACTAAAATAAATAACTAAACTAATAAAACTAATTAATAATAATAATAACTAAACTAAAAAACTAAAAAACTAATAACTAATAAAAAAAAACTAAATTAAATAATAACTAAATAAACTAACTAATAAAAACTAAACTAACTAATAACTAATAATAATAAATAACTAAACTAATAACTAATAACTAAAACTAATAATAATAATAATAAACTAATAACTAATAAAAACTAATAACTAATAACTAATAAAAACTAAATAAACTAATAAACTAATAAACTAAAAAATAAAATAATAAATAAAAACTAAACTAAATAACTAATAACTAAAAATAATAACTAATAATAAAATAATAACTAATAATTAATAACTAAAAAAATAAAATAATAAAACTAAATAACTAATAAATAATAACTAAACTAATAACTAACTAATAACTAAAAACTAAAAACTAAAATAACTAATAAACTAATAAACTAAAAAATAACTAAACTACATAACTTATAAGTAATTAAACTAACTAAAACTAATAATAAAATGAACTAATAATAAGTAACTAATAATAACTAATAATAACTAATAATTAATAACTAAATAGGTAAAATTAATAATAAACTAATAACTAATAACTAATTAATAAAACATAACCTAAACTAATAACTAATAACTAACTAATAATCAAAACCTAAACTAATAACTAAAAAAACTAACTAATAATAACTAAATAACTAAATAACTAACTAAAAAACTAAACTAATAACTAATAAAAACCAAAAAACTAAACTAATAATAACTGAATAAACCTAAAACTAATAACGAATAAACTAATAATAATGCATAAAATAGAACTAATACAACTAAACTAACTTATAAACTTAAAACTAACTAACTAAATAAAAATAAAACTAAAAAACTAATAATAATAATAATAACTAACTAACTAAAACTAATAAACTAAACTAACTAATAACTAATTAAAAACTAGTTAACTAATGATAACTAACTAACTAAACTAATAATAACTAAAAAACTAAAACTAAAATAACTAACTAATAATATAATAATAATAAACTAATAATGACTAACTAAAAAACTAACTTAACCAATAAAAAACTAATAATAATTAAGTAATAACTAACTAATAAAACTAATAACCAAAAAAATTAATAATAACTAAAACTAATAAACTAATTCCGAACTAAAATTAATAAACTAATAATAACTAAACTAATAAATAATAATAACTAATAATAACTAATAAACTAATAAACTAATAAATAATAATAATAATAAAACTAACTAATAAAATACAACAACTAATAATAATAATAATAATAATAATAATAATAATAACAAATAATAACTAATAATAATAAAATTAAAATAAACTAATAACTAATAACTAACTAAATAATAAATAATTAACTAATGACTAACTAAACTAAAAAACTAATAATAAATAACTAAAAATACTAATAATAACTAATAAAACTAAATAATTAAACTAACTAACTAATAAATAATAATTAATAATAAAAATACTAAATAACTAAACTAAAAAATTAAAAAACTAAAAATAAATAATAAAAAACTAATAAACTAATCTAATAGTTAAATAATAACAACTAATAAAACTAAATAACTAACTAACTAATAAAAACTAACTAATAATAAATAACTAAATAAAAAACTAATAAAAAACATAATAAACAAAACTAATAAAAATAAATAAATAAAACTAACTAATAACTAACTAAAATCTCATATTAAATAACTAAAACTAATAAAAACTAACTAAATATCTAATAACTAAACTAACTAATAACTAAATAAAACTAACTAACAATAATAATAATAATAATAATAATAATAATAATAATAATAATAAACTAAAACTAATAAACTAAACTAACTAATAAAAAACTAATTAACTTATAGTAACTAACTAACTAAAAATAACTAATAATAACTAATAACAAACTAAACTAACTAAAAATAACTAATAACTAATAAATCTAATAACTAATAATAATTAACTAATAAAACTAATAACTAAAAAACTAATAACTAAAACTAATAAACTAACCAACTAAACTAATACTAATAATAACTAAAAATCTAATAACTAAATAATAAAACTAATAACTAATTAAAAATAACTAAACTAATAATTAATAATAATCAAAGTAATAATAAACTAATAACTAATAACTAAGTAATAAATAACTAACTAATAACTAATTAAACTATAAAACTAATAATAAATAACTAAAAGAACTAATAATAACTAAAAAAAACTAAAAATAATAAACCTAACTAAACTAATAACTAATAACTAATAACTAAATTAAAACTAAACTAACTAATAAAATTCTAATAAACTAAATTAATAACTAAATAATAATAATTAATAAACTAACCAACTAAACTAACTACTAAAAAACTAATTAATAAATAACTAATAAAAAAAACTAATTAAAACCTAATAAACTAAAACTAATAAAATAACTAAATAAAACTAACTAATAACTAAACTACTTAATAACTAAATAACTAAATAAAACTAACTAAATAACTAATAATAAACTAAACTAATAATAATAAAACTAACTAATAAAGTAATAATAACTAACTAATAATAAAATTATAACTAAACCTAATAATAAAACTAATAATAAATTACTAAACTAAATAACTAATAAAACTAAATAACTAAAAAATAAAACTTAATAAACTAATAAAATTACTAATAACTAAAATAACTAACTAATAAACTAATAATAATAAATAATAAAATTAAATAAATAAATAAAACTAATAAAACTAATAATAAACTACTAAAACTAAATAATAAATAATAAAACTAATAATTAAAATAACTAAACTAAAAAATAACTAATAAAATAAAAATAAACTAACTAAATAAACTAATAAAACAAATAAAAACCAATAACTAAAAATTGATAACTAAACCAAATAATTAATAAAACTAAAACTAATAATAATATCTAACTATTAAAAAAACTAATAAAATACTAATAATACAATAAACTAACTAAATATAACTAATAATAACTAAAAATAATAAATAAATAACTAATAATAATAATTAATAATAAAATTAAAACTATAAAACCTAATAATAACTAAACTAAAACTAAACTAATGTAAAAATAACCAATAAAACTAATAAAAACTAATTAACTAATAACTAATAATTAATAAATAATAAAATAAAAATTAACTAACTAAATAAAATAATAAACTTAAAATAATAAACAACTAATAATAAAAATATAATAACTAAATAATTAAAAATAATAACTAATAATAACTAATACTAACTAAATAACTAACTAATAAAACTAATAAACTAATAAACTAATAACTAATAATAATAACCAATAAATAACTAATAACTAATAACTAATAATAATACTTATAATAAAAAATAATAACTAAAATAAATGATAAACTAAAATAAAATAATTAACTTATAATAATAACTAATAATAATTAATACTAATAAAAATAAAAAAACTAATAAACTAATAATAACTAATAATAAAAATATAAAACTAATAAAACTAATAATAATAATAACTAAAATAAATAAAAACTAAACTAATAAACTAAACTAAAATAATAATAACTAATAATAAAACTAAAACTAATAAACTAATAATAATAACTAATAACTACTAATAACTAATAATAACTCATAACTAGTAAAACAAAAAATAAATAATAACTAATAAATAACTAATAACTAAACTAATAAAACTAAACTAATAACTAATAACTAAAACTAATAAATAAATATCCTAAAAATAAATAACTAAACTAATAAACTAGTAACTAACTAAATAATGAAAGTTAATAACTAATAATAAACTAGAAAACTAACTAATAAAACAACTAACTAAATAAAACTAACTAATAATAACTAATAATAATTAAACTAATAACAAACTAAACTAACTAATAATAAAAAATAAAGTAATAATAATAACCAATAAATAATAATAAATAAATAAAATAACTAATAAAAAACTAAAAACTAATAACTAATAAGACATAAACTAAACTAATAATAAACCAAACTAACAATCAAAAAAAATACTATCAAATAATAATAACTAACTAAACTAATAAAACTAACTAAATAATAACTAACTAATAATAAAAAAAATAATAATAATAATAAACTAACTAAAACTAATATAATAACTACTATTAAACTAATAATAATAAGAATAACAAACTAAACTAAACTAATAATAAACTAATAACTAAATAACTAATAATAACTAAACTAATAAAAATAATAACCAATAATATAATAACAAATAAAATAATAACTAATTAATTAATAACCTAAATAACTAAATAATAAAAATAAACTAAAATAACTAACCAATAAAACCTAAATAACTAAAACTAAATAAAACTAATAAACTAATAATAACAAAACTTAAAACTATAATAATAAAAACTAATAATAAATACTAACTAAAATAAACTAAAAAACTAAAACTAATAACTTAATATTATTAATAACTAACTAATATTAATTAAATAACTAAATTAAACCTAATAAAAAACTAAAAATGATAAAACTAAAGCTAAATAATAATAATAAACTAACTAACTAATAAAACTAAACTAATAAACAAATAAAAACTAAATAAACTAACTAAACTAATAAACTAACTAATAATAATTAATAAATAATAACTAATAATAAATAACTAAACAAATAAAAAACTAATAACTAAATAATAAACTAATAAATAATTTAAATAAATAATAATAATAATATAAACTAATAAACTAAATAACTAATAATAACTAAAATAACTAATAAACTAATAAAACTAACTAAACTAATAACTAATAAAAACTAACTAAAACTAACTAACTAATAACTAATAATAATAACTAAATAAATAACTAAACTAATAACTAATAATAATAAACTAATAAAATTAATAACTAATAATAATAAACTAATAAAACTAATAACTAACTAATAACTAAACCTAAACCTAAACCTAATAATAACTAAACTAAACTAAAAATAATAACTAAATTAATAACTATGAAACTAAAGATAATAATAACTAATAACTAATAAAACTAAGTAAACTAACTAATAAAAACTAACTAATTAATAAACTAATAACTAAAACTAATAATAACTATCTAAACCTAAGAACTAAATAACTAATAATAACTAACTAATATTAATAATAAACTAAATAAACTAATAATTATTAAATAATAAAACTTATAACTAATAAAACTAATAAACTAATATACATAATAAATTAATAATAATAAAATAAACTAAACTAACTAACTAATAAACTAAATAATAATAACTAATAATAATAAACTAAATAACTAAATTAAAGTAATAATTAAATACTAAACTAAGTTAATAACTTATAAAACCAACTAAACAAGCTAATAATAAAACCTTAAAAAACTAATAAACTAATAAACTAAAACTAATAATAATAAGCTAAATAACTAATGAAACTAATAATAACTAATAAATAACTAACCTAAGTAAAACTAATAACTAAAATTAAACTAACTAAAAACTAACTAATAATAACTAAAACTAATAATAAACTAACTATTAATTAATAAAAACTAAACTAATAAATAACTAATAAATAACTAAATAACCAATAACTAATAATAATAATAAATAATAACTAATAACTAAGAAACTAATAAATAAGCTAAACTAATAACTAATAACTAATAACAAAATAAATAAAACTAATAAAAAGCTAAATAAAAAACTAATAATAATAAACCTAATAAAACTATAATAACCAATAAAAACCTAAAACTAATTTTACTAATAACTATCTATGAAAAACTAATAAAACTAATAAACTAATAAACTAATAAAACTAATAAAACTAATAACTAATAAACTAAACTAACTAATAACTAAAACTAATAATAAAACTAATAACTAATAATAAATAACTAATAATAATGATAATAATAATAATAATAAACTAATAATAATAATAATAATAATAATAATAATAATAATAATAATAATAATAATAAAACTAACTAAATAACCTAACTAAACTAAAATCTAACTAATAAACTAATAACTAAAATTAACTAAAAACTAAAAACCAAATAATAAAAATAACTAATAAACTAATAATAAAACTAATAACTAAACTAAATAACTAACTAATAATAAATAACTAACTAACTAACTAACCAAATAAACTAATAATAACTAACTAATAACCAATAACTAATAATAATAATAATAATAATAATAATAATAATACTAATAATAATAATAATACTAAAATAAAACTAATAACTAATAAAATAATAAAAAACTAAATAACTAAATAACTAAACTAAATAAACCTAAATAATAACTAATAATAAACTAATAAACTAATACTAATAACTAAATAATAATAATAAACAAATAACTAACTAATAATAACTAACTAACTAATAACTAATAAACTAATAAATAAATAATAAATAATTAAATAATAAAATTAATAAAAACTAACTAATAAATAAAAACTAATAAATAAAAACTAATAACTAAAACTAATAACTAAACTAACTAAAAACTAAACTAAATAAGTAACTAACTAATAACTAATAAAATAACTATCTAAACTAATAATAAATAACTAAATTATAAATTAATAAATAATAAAAACTAATAACTATAAATAAACTAATAATAAAAAAACTAATAAATAAACTAAGTAAACTAAAATAACTTAAACTAATAAACTAACTAAAGAAAAATAACTAAACTAATAAATAATGAACTAATAAATAATAATAAATTAAAAAAAAAACTAAACTAATAACTAAAACTATAATAATAATAAATAATAATAACTAAATAATAACTAATAATAAATAATAATCTATTAATAATAACTAATAATAACTAATTAATAAATAACATAAAATAATAACTAAGTAATAAAACTAATAATAACTAAATAATAACTAATTAATAACCAACTAATAAACTAATAATTAATAAACTAATACTAATAATAACTAATAACTAACTAAACTAATAACTAAAAATAAACATACTATAATATAATAACTAAATAATTAAAGTAATATCTTAAAAAAAATTAATAACTAAAACTAACTAATAATAATAAAATAACTAATAATAATATACTAAACTAATAACTAAAAATAAAATAACTAATAACTAATAACTAAAACTAAAATAATAACTAAAATAACTAAACTAATAATAATAACTAAACTAATGATAAACTAAAAACTAATAACACAAAAAACTTAATAAATAATAATAATAATAAACTAATAAAATTAATAACTAAACTAAATAAAATAAAATTAACTAATAAATAATAATAAAATTAAATAACCAAACTAATAAAATAAAACTAACTAACTGATACTAATAACTAAACTAACCAATAACTAAACTAAACTAAAACTAATAATTAAACTAATAAACTAAATCTAATAACTAAACTAATAAACTAAAATAATAAACTAAATATTAAAACTAATAAAAAGCTAAATAGCTAATTAATAATAAAAACCTAAAACTAATAACCTAACTAATAATAATTAATAAACTAAAAACTAACAATAACTAATAATAATAAATTAAAAACTAATAAAGCTAACTAATAAAACTAATAAACTAATAACTAAACCAAACTAACAAACTAAACTAATAAATTTAATAAAAACTAATTAACTAATAAACTAATAAAACTAATAACAAACTAATAAACTAATAACTAACTAATGAACTGAAAAAACTAATAACTAAAAATAAAAATAACTAAAACTAATAATAACTAAATAACTAAAATAAATAAACTAAAAATTAATAAAACTAACAATAATAATAACTAATAAATAAAAACTAAAACTAACTAATAATAACTAAAACTAATAATAACTAATAAAATAATAACTAATAATAAAACTAACTAACTAAACTAATAATAAACTAATAATAACTAATAAAACTAATAATACTAATAATTAGCTAAATAATAATAATAATAATAAATAACTAAACTAAACCTAACCTAAACCTAAATCAAAACCTAAAACCAAAATAAACAAATAAAATACCTAATCTAAAATAAATAAACTAAATAAAATAAAAAAATAAAATAAACCTAAATAAAAAATAAAGAGGATAAAATAAATTAAAATAAATAAAAAATAAACTTAATAAACTACCTGGGTTTGCTTATTTAAAATAAATTAAAAATTAAAAAAATTTTAAAAAAATCCTAACCCTAAACACTAAACCCTAAAAGCCGTGTACCTTAAATACTAAATCATAAACACTAAACTGTAAACCCTAAACCATAAACCATAAACCCTAAACCCTAAACCCTCTAACCCTAAAACCTAAAACCCTAAAACCATAAACCTAAAACCAAAACCTAAACCCTAAACCCAAACCTTAAACCCTAAACCTACAACGAAACCAAACCCAAACCTCAAACCCTAAACCCTAAACCCTAATCCTAAACCCTAAAATTGAAAAACTAAACTAAACTAAGTAAACCTAAAAATAAAATAAATAAATAAACCTAAACCTAAATAAAATAAATAAAATAAATAAAAAAATAAACCTAAACTTAGAAATAAAATAAAAGAAAACATAAAAATTAAACTAAAATAAATTAAATGAAAATCTAAACTAAACTAAAAAAATTAAAGAAACCTAAATATTAAAACTTAAGGAAAATAAAAATTAACATAAAATAAAAATAAAATAAACCTAAAATAAAAATAAAATAAAAATCTAAACTTAAAAGATAAATTTAAAAATAAATAAAAAATAAAAACTAAACCCTAAACTAAAAAAAAAACTAAAACAACAATTAAAATAAAATAAACAAAATAAAATAAATCTAAACCTAAATGAAAATAAACTAAACTAAAATAGCACAAAACCCTAAACCTTAAACTAACCCTAAACCATAAATCCTAAACCTTAAAAACCTAAACCTAAACAAAATAAAACCTAAAAATAAAATAAATAAATAAACTTAAACCTAAATAAAATAAAAAATAAGATAAAATAAAAACCTAAACTAAAACCTATACCTAAAAATAGAATAAAATAAAAATACAAATTAAACAAAAATAAAATAAATAAAAAGCTAAACTAAACTAAAAAAATAAAATAAACCTAAAAATAAAAAACCTAAATATAATAAAAATTAAGCCAAAAATAAAATAAATAAACCTAAAATAAAATAGAATAAAAACTAAATAAAAACTTAAACCTAAAAAAACCTAAAAATAAATAAAAAATAAAACCTAAACCTTAGATTAAATAAATACCCTAAACCTAAAATAAAAATAAAATAAACCATAACCTAAAATAAAATAAACTAAACTAAAATAAATAAAACCTAAACCTAAAAGAATTTAAAACTAAACTAAATAAAATAATATTAACTAAAAATAAATCTAAACCTAAAATAAAAAATAAAACCTAAAAATAAACCTAAGAAAAAAACCTAAAACCTAAACTAAACTAAAAATAAAATAAAACTAAACTTAATATTAAAATAAAAAAAATAAACCTAAACATTAAAATAAAGTAAAATAAAACTAAACAAAAAATAGACCTAAACCTAAACCTAAAAAATAAACTAAAATAAAAAACCTAAACAAAAAAATAAATAAAGAAATAAAATAAAAAAACCTAAATAAAAATAAAAAATAAAATAAACTAATAAAAATAAAAATGAACTAAATAAAAAAATAAACCTAAACATTCTCATTTACTTAAATTAAAAATTAAAATTAAAATTAAAAAAACCTAACCTAAATGGTACTAAATCAAATTAGCTAAATCAGAACTTTAAAACCAAACCCTAAATCTTAAACCCTCCTAAACCTAAACTATACCTAAAACTAACCCTAAACCCTAAAACCCTACAAATAAAATAAACAAAAATAAAATAAACCTAAACTTAAACTAAAAAAAAAAAACTAAAATAGCCTTACCACTAAAAAACTAAAAACCATAAACAATAAAACCTAAATTAATAAAACCAAAAATAAAATAAATAAATAAACCTAAACTAAATAAAATAAAAATATAAGACAAAATATAAACCTAACTAAAACCTATACATAAACCTATAAATAAAATAAAATAAAACTAAAAAGTAAAATAAAATAAATAAATAAAAACCTAAACTAAACTAAAAATAAAATAACCCTAAAACTATAAAGCCTAAATAAAATAAAAACTAAACCTAAAATAAAAATAATATATAACTAAACTAAAAATCTTTAAAATAAATAAAAAAATAAAACCTAAACCCTAAACTAAAAATAAACCAAAACTTAAAATAAAAATAAAATAAACCTAAACTTAAACTAAAATAAACTAAAATAAACTAAACTATAATAAATAAAACAAAAAAAAACCTAAAATAAATTAAAACCTAAATAAAATAAAATAAACCAAAACTTAAATGAAAAATAAGACCTAAAAAATAAACCCAAAATAAAATCCTAAAATCTAAACTAAAAAAAAATCTAAACTTAACCTAAAAAATAAAAAAAAAATTAAAACCTAAATCTAAAAGTAAAATAAAAATAAAGCTAAACTAAAAAAAAAAAACCTAAACCAAAAAAAATAAAATAAAATATATAAACTAAAATAAATAAACTAAATTAAATATATAATATTAAAAAAACTAATAATAAACTAATAATAACTAACTAAATAATAAATAACTAACTAAACTAAAAAACTAATAATAAATAACTAAAAAAACTAAAAATAACTAATAAAACTAAAAAAACTAAACTAATTAACTAATAACTAATAACTAATAATAATAACTAATAACTAAATAACTAAATAACTAAATTAAAAAAAAAAAAAAATAAAAAACTAGTAAACTAAACTAATAACTAAATAATAATAACTAATAAAACTAATAAAAAACCTAATTAACTAAACTAATAAAAATAAATAAATTAAGCTAACTAATAACTAACTAAAACCTAATAACTATATAACTAAAACTAATAAACTAACTAATAATAATAAACTAACTAATAAAACTAATAATAACTAATTAATTATTAAAAATAACTAACCCTCATAATAAAACTAATAATAAATAACTAAACTAAATAACTAATAAAATAAAATAACTAAATAATAAAACCTAATAAACTAATAAAAAAACTAACCATTAAAACTAAATATAATAACTAAACTAAAAAGTAACTAACTAATAAACATAAAATAATAAATAATAAAATTAAATAAAATAAATAATAGCTAATAAAAACTAATAATAAAACTAATAAAACTAAAATAATAAAATAATTTAAATAACCTAACTAAAACTAACTAGTAATAATAATAAAACTAATAAGAAACCTAATAACTAATAATAATAAAACTAAAACTAATAACTAAACTAATAAATAACCATTAAAACTAAAAAAAATAACTAAACAAAATAACTAATAAAAACTATCTAAAACTAATAATAATAACTAACTAATAAAACTAAACTAACTAAAATAAACTAATAAACTAATAATAACTAATAACTAACTAATAACTAATAATAACTAAAAATAATAATAAATAACTAACTAATAATAATAAAACCTAAACCTAAACTATAATAATTAAAACTAAAAATAATAATTAATAACTAATTTAATAGCAAATAAAACTAAAACAAATAATAATAACTAATAGCAATAAAACTAAATAAACTAAACAAAATTAAACTAATACTAATAACTAATAACTAATATAACTAACTAACTAATAACTAAATAATTGAAAACTAAACTAATAATATAATAACTAATAATAATAACTAAACTAAACTAAATAACTAAATAGTAACTAACCAAAAAACTAATAAATAATAAATAATAAAAAATAAACTAACTAACTAATTAATAAAACTAATAATAAACCTAATAAATAAATAACTAAACTAATAACTGATAAGCTAAACTAAACTAATAACTAACAATAATAACTAGATATAATAACTAAAATTAAAAAAATTAAATAATAACTAATAATAAACTAATAAAACTAATAACTAAATGAAACTAACTAATAAAACTAATAAAACTAAACCTAATAACTAATAAAAACTAACTAACTAAACTAAATAACAAATAACTAAACTAATAATAAAACTAAAATTAAACTAAAACTAAAATAAAACAAACTAAACAAACTAACTAAACTAATAAAAACGAAAAACTAATAAAACTAACTAAATAATAAAAACTAAAACAACCTAATAACCTAAAAACTAACAAAACCAAATAAAAAACTAAATCATAATAACTAAACTAAACTAGTAAATAAAACTAAAACCTAACAACTAATAACTAAACTAATAATAAACTAACTAACTAACTAATAAATAAATAAAACAACTAACATAACTAAAAACTAATAACTAACTATTAATAAAACTAAACTAATAACTAAAAAACTAAACTAAATAACTAATAACTAATAACTAACTAAAATAAACTAAAACTAAAAACTAACTAATAATAAACTAATAAAACTAAACCTAACTAATAATAACAATCTAATAAAACTAAAAAAACTAATAACTAAAATAATAATAATAACTAAACTAATAACTAAAAACTAATTAATAATTAATAAAATTAACTAAATAACTAAAAAGAAACTAAACTAATAAATGAAATAAATAATAAATTAACTAATAAACTAATAAACTAATAACTAATAACTAATAAAAACTAAATAATTAATAATTAAACTAAAGCAAAAAAACTAAAGAACTAATAAACTAAATTAATGAACTAAAACTAAATGACTAATAACTAATAATAACTAAACTAAATAAGTATAATAATAACTAATAACTAATAAACTTATAACTAAACTAACTAACTAACTAATAAATAATAAAAACTAATAATAATAAAATACTAAGACTAATAATAATAAAATAGTAACTAAAATGAAACTAACTAACTAATAATAACTAAACTAATCAATAAACTAATAACCAATAAATAACTAAAAAAACTAATAATAACAACTAAAAACTAATAAATAATAAAATTAAAAAAATAACTAACTAATTAACTAATAATAAATAATAAATGTAAATAAACTAATAACTAATAATAATAACTAATAAAACTAACTAATAACTAATAAAAACAAAAAACTAGCTAATAACTAAAATTAACTAAACCTAAATAATAATTAAATTAATAACTAACTAATGACTAACTAATAAAAACTAATAACTAATAATAACTTCTTAATAACTAATAAACTAATAAATAAATAAATAAAATAAATAATACTATTAAAACTAACTAACAACTACTAACTAATAAAACTATCTAACTAATAACTAAACTAGTAACTAACTCTAAACTACTAAAATAACTACCTAAAGTAATAATAAATAACTAAACAAAATAACTAAACTAATACCTAAAAATTAAACCTAATAATAAAACTAACTAAATAACTAAACTAATAAATAATAATAACTAAAAAACTAACTAAACTAATAACTAATAATAAACTAATTAATAATATCTAAAATAATGTAATGACAAACTAAAAGGCTAATAATAATAACTAATAACTAATTAACTAATAGGTAACTTATAAACTAAAGACTAATAACTAAATAAGTAATAATAGATAAATAATGACTAGTAATAGCTTAATAGTAACTAATAAGCTAAGGCTAAAACAATAACTGAAATAATGACTAACTAAAAATAAATAAAAATGAATTAACTAACTAACTGCAGCTAATACTAAACTAATAAAACCTAAACTAATAACTAAGCCAACTAACTATCGCTCAGCTAAGATATTAACTAATAAACTAATCTTATAACAACTGAAACTAATACTAATAAAAAACCTAATAATAATAATAATAATAATAATAATAATAATAAAGTATAAAACTAATTACTAAACTAAATAAAATAAAACTAACTAATAAATAAAATAAAACTAAATATTAGAACAAATAAATAAAACTAATGAACAAATATATATAATAAATTTAATAAAACTAATAACTAAATCTAATAACTAAAGACTAATAACTAAACTAAAATTTAGGCTAATAAATAAAAACTAATGTAGACTAAATAAAATGAGAAACTAAATAATAAAACTAATGAAATATCACAAATGATTGGTTAATATAGGCACAAACTAATAACTAAATAGCTAAATTAAAACTAATGATTAATAAAATAACCTAACTTAATAATAATAGCTAAGTAATAATAAAACTAATGAAAACTAACTAACAATGAAATGACAAACTAAAGAGCTAATGATAATAGAACTAAATAGTAATAATGGCCAAATAACTAACTAAACTAA
>CM038214.1:332315838-332406030 GCA_021442155.1 Cymbidium sinense | reverse complement strand
ACAAATTAAGCTCAAAATATTCATTATCATTTAGATTTTGCTTTTGTTGAATTCCTCTCGAAAGATGAATCCAACGAGCTCTTGTTTGCAATTTTAGTTAAGTATTTTTTTTATAAATTTTTAAAGTTCTAGGTGATTTAATTAATTTTAAATTGTAGAAAATCGAATTTTTTACTTATCCAAGACCTCAGCACTCATGGCAATGTGGTGTCGTGTGATTGGATGTGTCATGGTGCCACATGGCACCGATTAGTCGCAGTGTGTTGGCAAATGAGTGGGGAGAGAGCGTGGTTTTGATCGACGGTCCAGATCAAATTCCCATGATATGAGGGTCGCGGATCTAGCATGAAATTGCGACCATCCATTTCCCACCACGGATCGATGGTCGCTTCTCACAAAAGCAATAAAGGTAAATTGATGAGATTTTGCAAAATCAACAAAATCTTATCAGCTTGGGCTCATTTTGACATTGACCCGAAAACTTTTATTTTTGTATTGGGACTACATACAAAAAAAATGCAAGGGTTTTCTAAGGAAATTCCTAAAATCATGCTAGAATCATCACAAACAACAGCTCCTAAGGTCGGCTACGGCTCTTGAAGATTATCTCACCAAGGATGATTTTTGATGATGGTGATGATCAGAGCACGCTCCTGAATGCAAAAAGATGCTTTGGAATGGATCTAGACATTTGCCTCCCTTTGGAACAATGTATCCACCAATGGTCGCTGCTTCCTCCCAAAAATCTGCTTGATTTTGATGGTTTTTACCCAAAAATGAAATGACAATGGTTGTTTGTTGGTTTGGGAGCTCTAGGGGAGTGAAATGAGGGCAGGAGAAGAAATTTTTTAGGCTTCTATTTTCATATCTTTGGTTTTTTTCGAAAATCCCCTTTTTCATTATGATTTTTGGCCCCTAGTTGATGTCCTATGGCTTGAGGTGGTTGGGAATGGTAGAAAATCATCCTTGGTGGCTTCACTTGAGTGGAGGAAGGTGTGAGAATGCAACCAAGGCAAGGGGAGTGGGAGTCCTTGCTTTCCAAGTGTTCTAATGGGGGAGGTGAGGTGAATTCACATCCCCATGAGTACCCCACCACCTCTTGGGTCAAGTTGGTTAGTGTCTTTGATGGACCAATGGATGAGTGCCAAGTGGCCAAGGAAGAGAAATGACCATTTTGGTGAGTGTCTTTTCTCATGGGGTGCCCTTGAACTAAGGCCAAAGTGGTCATTTGGCATTGGATTTGATTTGGGTAGATTTGAAATGAGTCAAAAGTGAGTTGGACCAAATTTCATATCATTTAGAGTTCATTTGGTTCAATTTGACTTAATTTGACCCATTTAGGTCAAAATGGGTTAGAGAATTGGTCAAATTGGGTCAAACCAAGGGTTGGGTCAAGTTCAAATGACCATTTAGAGTGCAATGGTTCAATTAATTTTAGTCAATTTGGCCTAGGTTGGATTTTGATTTGACCCATGTTGGCCATTTAGGTCAATTTGTGTCAACTTGGGTTAAGAGGGTGAATTGGTTTAGGTTTGGCTCAATTGAAGAACAAGTCATGTTCAATGTTGATTTTGGGTTGATTTGAATCATTAGTTTTAATGGATTTGTCTTAGGTGGTAATTTGGCTAGTTTAGGTTCATATGGGTTAAATAGTTGACTTGGTTAACAAAGTTAAGACTTTTTGACCCAATTTATGATACTTGCTCAATCTAAGGTGATCAAAAATGATGTCATGAAGTTTGGATTGGCTTGATTTTTGGTTGAGTTTGATTTACCTTGATCATTATAGATTTTATTTATATTTGGATAAATGATTGAAGGAATGATTGATTTAAGAGAAAATCTATTAGTTTTGATTTAATTTATCGCCAAGTTCAAGGAATTGGCTTAAAGGGCTTAGGTTTTGACTTGATTTTTGAGTTGGTTTTGGTCATTGAATTATAATTTGATAGTTTGATTGAAGGATTGAATTGATATTTGAGAAAATCAAATGAATTAGAATTGATTTGAATTTGGTTAATGCTAAGTCAATAGGATGAAATCAAAGGGCCTCAGAATGGTTTTGAATTTGATTTTGATCATGGATTTTAATCAAATGATTTAGAATTCAGATTTGGATTTGGAATTGAAATTGAGTTTAAGGTTTGGTTGAAAATTTGGATTTGAATTGAATTTAAGCAGGTGTAAATGGATTGGATTTAGGCTACATTATAGGTGATTTTCCTTGTTCCCTAAGGCATGGCCTAATCATATGATTAACCCTTCTAAAGCTTAGTTAAGTGTTCACTTAATCACTAATAGTGTCTTTTGACTAGGAAGTCATATTGTCTAGAGGACTCCTATTTCTAAGAAGAGGAGGTTGAGAACTCACTCTAAAAGTGAGGTCAATAAGATTTAGATTTTATTTTTTATTTATTTTTTGTGGAGGGGTTGATTTTAAAAATTTTAAAAGTTAAATATTAAATTTTAAGCTTTAGTAGAAAATATTTTGATTTTATAATGGCAAGATACAATTCCTAATGCAACAAAATGAAACTACAAGAAAGTAAAGAGAGACAACAGCACACATTTTATGTGGTTCAAACCCCAAAATCAGTCCCACGCTACCCCTAGAAATCCACTAAATGCAAAAATAACTTACAAATAGTACTCTTCTATAATGGGGCGAGTACAACCCCTACAATAATATGCACTCTCCTACAAAAGGTTGTGTACAACCCCAACATAAATTCTACAACATAAAAAGAAAAATACAAAATAATAATTTTTGATGAAATATATCTCTCACAATTATACCAAGCTATCTAATACAAAAAGTAATCTCACAGCTCATAAATGATCACTTTACAACTTACTAATAATTCTGATAAAGAAACTTGATTTATAATAGATCTAGCATATACTCTAAAATTTTAGCAATAATTTATTTTATTTTAACCAAAATGAAGCTTTTAATTAATGAAACTAATCACAAAATACATAAATAAAATTAGTATATAATAGATTTAAGTAAACTAGTAAGATTTTAATTAAAAAGAGAGATTTAACAAATATGAAAATAATTTTAGCACAATAAATTAATTTGAAATGCTAAAATATACTTCTAGAATAGATCTAAGAATAAATGATATTTCAAATAAGACTAATGAAGTAATATTTCAAGAACCAAAAAAATTTTGTAAGAAGATAAAAATTTCAACAAGTTGAAATAAATCCTACAAACTATCACAAGATTTTTTCACAAAAAAAAATGGTTGAAGAAACTTTGATGCGAAAAACTTAGAGTTTGATGTCCAAAGACTAATCCACCAAAAAGTATAAATTGAAAAGAATAAATAGATGGTGAAAATAGTATCAACAACTTAAAAAGGGATTAAGATCAGGAAAACAAACTCAAGTAATTTGAGAAAGCTTGCTTAGTTGAAGATGTTGAAGCTTCCAAATCAAGGATTTGATCTTGCAATATTTGGAGAACACTTGGAAGGAAAATCAAGGAAATTTTCTCTTAGATTTGTTGGAGGGATTTTGAATTTGAATGAGGAATACTTTCATGAAGAGAATGAGGGCTATTTATAAGCAAGAAGGTCATTTTGAATTATTTCAAAATAAAATTATTCTAACATCATTTTATCATATAATAATTTAATATTCAATAAAAATATAATTTATATTAAATAAATAATAAATTGAAATAGCCAAAATTCAGCTATTCACATGGGCAAGTCAAAAAATAAAAAAAATATGGCTCTTAATATATTCAAAGCATGTAGCATGCATTCATTATTAAAATTAGCTAATGTTTAAAAAATCATGTTAAATTCAATTTTAATCAAACGTGGGTCATGTAACCTATCAAATTAAAGGAAAAAAATCCAAGTAATCCATCAAAGATGAAATCAGAAATAAATTCCTTGATTATAAAATGACTTTGGCTAAAATACAAAATTTAACATATTTTTGTTAATTTTGAAATATGACATTTAAATATTATGATATAATTTATATATAATCATACATATGTTAGTTATCATGTAACCTCTGAATTAAATTAAAATATTTAATTATATTAAGTAAATAAAATAATTACACTTAATAGTCATAATTTAATATCATTTATTATTTTGACAATTCAAATGTTATGTATGAAATATATAATTGAATGTTAATTAGATAGTGATTTATATAAATTAACCTCATTAAAATAATATGTTAAGTTGTGAGCAAATTGATTCATGCCAATGAACTCATATGCATTTCTAAGATAGTTATAAATGCATATAACCTAAAATATTGTATCTCTTGAGCATCACATTATCCATTTTGATCTATCTTTCATTCTTCTACTTGCAATTTCCTCAAACATATTGAGAGATGTATTGGATATGTAATTAGCAATTAATATATTTGAAACACATAAAAACATTCATTACAACATCCAAGCATTCATTTGTTATCATCAAAATTGGATAGAACATGAGGCTCATCAAGCCAACAATCTCCCCCTTTTTGATGATGATAAACTAATGTTGGGTATTGATTTTGATGAAGGTGCAAATTGACATTTCATCATTTTTTTTAAAAAAAAATTATCTTCTAAAAAACATTTATACACAAGAGATGAATAATGTTGCTCCCTCTAAATGTATGCATGAAATAGATTTAATACTAACCAACATTTTACTCTTCTCCCCCTTTTGACAACATCAAAAAGTGAGAATAAACTACATATAATTTTAAATATTAGGATCTAATATTCCAAGCATGCATCTTAAAGTACAGAAATGTTCTTTTGGTAATGGTTTTGTAAAAATATCTGTAATTTGTAAATCAATACCACTGAAATTAATATTAACATCAACTTTCAAAACATGAACCCTAATAAAATGATGTATAATTTCTATATGCTTTGTTCATGAGTGTTGGATAAGATTTTTGGTCAAACTAATAGTATTGTCACACTAAACTAGAATGTGATATTGCTTAATACCAAAATCTTTTAAGTGTTGCTTTAACTAAAGGACTTGAGCAACACAAATACTGACAATTATGTACTCATCCTCAATAGTGGATAAAGCTATAGAATTTTATTTCCTAGATGACCAAGACACAAGTGATGATCCTAAAAATTGACATGTGCCTAATGTGCTTTTTACTTTACATCCACCAAAAATAAACATCAATAAGCAACCAAATCACATGATAAAAATTTTTAGGATACCATAAGCCTAACCTAGTGCCTATAACTAATGAAAGATATGCTTGATTGCTATTAGATGAGATTCTTTCTGCTGACCTGAAAATGAACACACAAACAAATAGCAAACATAATATCATACCTAATAGTAGCAAGGTATAAAAGTGAACCTATCATACTCTTATAAATTTTTTGATAAATAGATTTTCCTAATTCATCTAAATCCAATTTTGTAGATGGGCTCAAAGGTGTTTTACTAGATTTAAATATTTTTATGTCAAACCTCTCAAGCAATTCATTTGTGTACTTAGTTTGACAGATGAATGTGTCATGTTCTTGTTGCTTCACTTGAAGACTTATGAAAAAATTAAGTTCTCCCATCATACTCATTTCAAACTCTTTAGACATCAAAGATGAGAACTCATGGCACAAAGATTCATTTGTACTTCCAAATAATATATCATCTATAGACTTGTACCATAATCAAATCATCATCCATTCTCTTAAGGAATAAGGTGGTATCTACTCTATCCTTTCTAAATCCATGATCTATCAAAAAGTTACTTAACCTATCATACCAAGCATGAGGAGCCTGTTTTAAATCATATAAGGCATTCTTTAATTTATACACATGATTTGGATAATCAAGGCTCTCAAATCTAGGGTTGCTCTACAATACATCTTGGTCAATAAATCCATTCAAAATGCACTCTTGACATCCATTTGAAAAATTTTAAAATCCCAAAAATAAGCAAAAAGCAAGGAGTAACCTAATAGCTTCTAGTCTTGCTATGGGTGCAAAAGATACTTCAAAATCTAAACCTAGCTTTATTTCTAACAATACAATCATAATCATCTAACTTATTCCTAAAGATCTATTTTGTTCCAATGACATTTTGATCTTGCATCTTGGGACTAATTCCCAAACATCATTTCTTACAAATTATTTCAACTCCTCTTCCATAGCAATAATCCAAACATTATCTTTTAATGCTTCTTCTAAATTTTAGGTTCAACCTCAGATAAAATGATGAATGATCTACAACCTCTCTACTATGTCTTCTCTTTTGAAGGATCTGCTATAATTAGTTCCTTTGGATGATTTTTATTATATTCCCTTTCTTTAGGCAATGAATCATCCACATTATCTTCTAAAGATATTTTCTTAAAATTATCAATCTCTTCACCAATCACTTCATTTATAATGGGATCAATTAAATTTTCATCAAAAATAACATAACATGTATTGATTCTTCTACAATCATTTTTTCTTATTAAAAACTCTATAAATTCTACTAGAAAGAGAGTATCCTAATAAAATACCATCATCTGATTTGCAATCAACTTACCTAAATGCTCTTTTCCATTATTCAAAATAAAGCATTTGCATCCAAATACATGAAAATATTCAATCTTAGGCTTCTTTCCAAAAAATAATTCATAGGATGTCTTCTTCAAAATTTGTCTAAAATAGATCCTATTCATCACATAACATGCGATTTATTCTTAAAAAATAATTTAGCAATTTATACTCATCAAGCATAGATCTACTTAATTCAATTAAAATTCTATTTTTTCTTTCTACTACTCTATTTTTTGGGGAGTTCTAGGTGCAAAAAATTTATGTCTAATCCTATGTTCATCACAATAATTCTCAAATAATTTAGTTTCAAATTTGGCACCATGATAGTTTGAACCCTATTAATCAAAAGGCTTATTCTCTTTGAATATATTTAGAAAACTTTCTAAACTCACCAAAAAACATCATCCTTGTAAGTTACAAACAAAGCCTAAGTATATCTAGAGAAATCATCAACAATAAAACCATAATTTTTTCCACCTAAGCTAGTGGTGCTAATAGGACCAAATAAATCCATGTGCAACAATTCTAAAGTTCTATAAGTAAAAACAATATTTTTAATTTTAAATGAGCTTCTAGAATGCTTACCATGAATACTTGCATCACAAACATAGTTTGAATGAAAATTTAACTTAGGCAATCCAACTACTAAATCAAGTTTAGCAATTTTATTGAGTGTGTGCATGTTAATATTACATTGTATTCTATGCCATAACCATATATCATCATGAGTACTTTTAAAATAAAGTAAATTAAAATTCATATCATGAAAGCTATCTAAATCAATGACATAAATATTTTTATATCTTTGTCCTACTAACAAAAGATTTCATTATTTTTATAATGCAATATAATGCATGGAATACTACATTCAAACCTTTATCACATAATTGACTAATAGAAATTAAATTATATTTTAATCCTTCTACTAGAAAAACTTTATCTAAAGTGATAGAATTCTTACAAATAGAACCAATTATAATGATCTTTCCCTTTGCATTATCACCATATGTAACAAATCCAACATCACTTGATTCTAAAGTTATGAGTTTATCTTTATCTCCCGTCATATGTCTTGAACATCCACTATCCAAGTACCACATGACTTCTTTGATTTTTCTTCGAAGACATTCCTACAATAGAAACTCACATGTTAAATTTTGGAACCCAAACATGTTTGGGTCCACATTCTAAATTTGAAGCAAGATATCTAGCATGTGTGGTTTGTGTAGTGCTTATACCTTTGGTACCCATACATAAAATGATTGCTTAGTATTTTCTAATTTATGTGCATATAAATCAAATGAAATATGCCTTTTCTATCACAATAGTTGCACCAAACATTAGTGTTTACATATGGCTTAGAACGATAATTATAAGGTATATGAGTGGGATGTTTATAATGCAAATAATTTTGTTAAATGTTATACTTGATGAAGCATTATAATGAACTTGTGATTTCAAAAATAATTCTAATCTTGCTTTTAACAAGATATTCTCTCTTTCAAGTTTACATGCAAGTAAGGAACAATTTAATAAAGAAGTATTTTTTACTTTTTAAACTATCACATTCATTTTTTAAATCACAAAATTGCATATCTAAATTTTTATGTTCTTTTTCTAAGGTTTTGTATTTTCTTTTTAATTTTTTATATTTAGTAACTAAATCATTAAAAGCATCATTTAATTCATCATAAGATATATCATTACATACCTCTTGAGAATCTAAGTCAAATTCTCCATTTTCCATAAGATATATGTTGATCTCTTCATCAGATGAGCAAGTACTTGATTCATTTGAATCTGGATTGGCTCATAAAGCCTTCTTCTTCTTCTTGTGATACTTTTTCTCTTCCATATTTTTTCTTCTTTCCACATCAATGTCTTTCTTCTTCGATTCAGCAAGTTCTTGACAATCACCTCTTATGTGTTCGGCTTTTACAATGGTAGCAAATGATCCCTTCACCTCAGAAATTTTTTTTTTAAAATTTATAGTTTTTAGATTTGTTATACCTTTGATTCTTCTTCCTTAGCAAGTTCCCAAGTTTTTGAGAGCATGACCACCTCATCATTGTCACCATCCGAGCTTGAGGTGTTATGCTCATCATTATCATCAACTGTAATGCAATGACTTTTCCTTTCTCCTTCTCCCTTTTTCCGAAGTTATCCATCTTATCCCTTTAAGCAATAACCTATTCAAGTGCTATCAAAGAACCCAAAATATAATCAAGTGGATAAGTAGATAAATCCTTAGCTTCACTAATAGCTATTACTTTAGCTTCCCATTCTTTTAGAAGACATCTAAGAATCTTGTAGACTAAGTCTTGATATCTATATGTTTTTCCAAGAGAATGCAATTGTGTTAATTATTTTCATGAATCTAGTATACATATCAAAAAATAGATTTGACATATGAAATAACTCATATTCATGAACAAGTCTTTTATGTGAGCATCTCTAACTTCACTAGTTCCTTCATAAGTTATAATGAGTTTATCCCATATTTCTTTTGATGTACTTAATATTGAAATTTTCATGTAATCATCAAGTAAAGCACAATATAAAGTATTACAAGCCCTAGAATTTAATTCATCAAGTTCTCTTCACAATCCATTCCTCAAAAGGTTTTTCTACTTTAATGTCATTTACTTCTACTATGGGTGTATGATATTGTGTCAACATATACCACATGCATGCATCTTGACCTCTTAAAAATGTACTAATTCTAATTTTCCAATAATCAAATGGTACACTATCTAAAAGTGGAGGTCTAGGAGTGGATTGCCCCTCCCAGAGTGAACCTTTTAGGAAACCTTATGTCATGTGAAAAGATCTACTCTGGATGTTAAAAGAGCCACAATAATGAGTCACTATAGCACCCAAGAGGGGAGGGGGTGAATACATATTAAAAATTTAAATCTTAAATTTTTAGAAGAAAATTAATTTTGATTTTATAATGACAAGATTTAATTCTTAATGCAAGAAAATAAAAATACAAGAAAGTAAAAAAAAGAAACAATTTTATGTGGTTCTCAAACCCCAAAATTGGCCTACATCCACAAGTTACCACTAGAATCCACTAAATGCAAAATAGCTTACAAATAGTGCTTTCCTATAATGGTGAGTACAACCCTACATTAATATGTACTCCTACAAAAGGTACAACCCCAATATAAATTTTACAACACAAAAAAATACAAAATAAGAAATTTTGATAAAATATGTCTCTCACAATTATACCAAGCTATCTAATCCAAAAAGTGATCTCACAACTTATAAATGATCACTTTACAACTTACTAATAATTTTGATAAAGAAACTTGATTTATAATAAATCTAGCATATACTATAAAATTCTAGCAATAATTTATTTTATTTTAACCAAAATCAAGCTTTTAATTAATGAAACTAATCACAAAATACTTAAATAAAATTAGTATATGATAAATTTAAGTAAACTAGTAAGCTTTTAATTAAAAAGAGAGATCTAGCAAATATAAAAATAATTTCAGCATAATAAATTCATTTGAAATGCAAAAATATACTTAAAATAGATCTAAGAATAAATGATCTTTCAAATAAGACTAATGAAGAAATATTTCAAGAAACCAAAAGAAATTTGTAGGAAGATAAAAAATTTTAACAAGTTGAAATAAATCCTACAAACTATCACAAGAGTTTTTCAAAAAAAAAATGATTGAAGAAACTTTGATGTGAAAAACATAGACTTTGATGTCCAAAGACTAATCCACCAAAAAGTATAAATTGAAACGAATAAATAGATGGTGAAAATAGTACGATCAACTTAAAAAGGGATTAAAATCAAGAAAATAAACTCAAATAATTTGAGAAAGCTTGCTTTGTTGAAGATGTTGAAGCTTCCAAACCAAGGATTTTATCTTGCAATATTTGGAGAATACTTGGAAGGAAAATCTAGGAAATTTTCTCTAGATTTTTGGAGGGATTTTGAATTTGAATGAAGAATACTTTCATGAAGAGAATGAGGGCTATTTATAAGCAAGAAGGTCATTTTGAATTTTTTCAAAAAAATATATTATTCTAACATCATTTTATCATATAATAATTTAATATTCAAAAAATATAATTTATATTAAATAAATAACAAATTCAAATAGCCAAAATTTGGCTATTCACATGAGCAAGTCAAAAAATAATCAAATATGGCTTTAATATATTCAAAGCATGTAGCATGCATTCAATATTAAAATCAGCTAATGTTTGAAAAGTCATAATAAATTCAATTTTATCAAACGTGGTCATGTAACCTATCAAATTAAAGGAAAAAATCCAAGGAATCCAAGATGAAATGAGATATAGATTCCTTGATTATAAAATGACTTTGGCTAAAATACAAAATTTTATAAAACCAAAACTAATAATAATAACTAATAACTAAAAACCAAATAAACTAACTAACTAAACTTAATTAACTAGCTAATAAACCGATAACCAAAACTAATAATATCTAACTAAAGCTAATAACTAAAAATAATTGATAAAAATAAACTAATAATAATTAACTAATAACTAATAATAATAAACTAAATAAACTAATAACTAATAACTAATAAATAATAATAACTAAATAAACTAATAACTAATAACTAATAAAACTAATAACTAACTAAAAAACCTAACTAATAAACTAATAAATAATAAAAAACTAAATTAACTAACTAATTAATAAAAACTAATAATAAACCTAATAAATTAAAACTAAACTAATAACTAATTAAATTAAACTAAAACCAATAACTAATAAAATAATAAACTAATAATAACCAATAATAACTAGATATAATAATAAAAAACAAATAATAACCAAATAATAACTAATAAAACTAATAAAAACTAATAACCAATAATAACCTAAACTAAAAAAAACTAAAAAACCTAATTAAACTAATAAACAAAAAAAGCAAATAAACTAATAACTAAATAATAAACAAAAAATAAACTAAACTAACTAACTAATAAACTAGCTAATAATAACCAATAATAATAATAAACTAAATAACTAGACTAAAAATAAACTAAAACTAAACCAAAACTAATAAACTAACTAACTAATAATAATAAAACTTAAAAAACTAATAAACTAATAAACTAAAATGTAATAATAATAATAATAACTAAACTAAATAAAAATAATAATAACTAATAAATAACAAACCTAACTAAAACTAATAACTAATAACTAATAATAAACTAACTAAAAACTAACTAATAATAACTAAAA
This sequence comes from Cymbidium sinense, assembly GCA_021442155.1. NCBI lineage: Eukaryota > Viridiplantae > Streptophyta > Magnoliopsida > Asparagales > Orchidaceae > Cymbidium > Cymbidium sinense. The sequence goes on along the minus strand of CM038214.1, from coordinate 332,394,216 downwards.
TTAATAATAATAACTAACTAATAACTAATAAAAACTAAACTAATAAATGACCAATCTAATAAATAACTGATAAAACTAAAAAATTAATAATTAAACTAATTATAAAATAAATAATAACTAATACCAACTAATAAACTAAGCTAAACCACAACTAATAAAAGTAATAACTAAAATAAAACCAAAAAAGCTAAATAAAAAACTTAAAATAACTAAACCTAATAAACCAAATAAAACTAAATAAAAAACTAACTAAGAAACCCTAATAAACTAATAATTAAATAAACTAAAAAATAACTAATAAATAACCAACTAATAAAAAACCACAAAACCAAAACTAATAAACTAATAAACTAATAAACTAATAAACTAATAATTAATAACTAATAAACCAATAAAAAAAATAACCAATAACCAACTAATAAACTAATAACTAAAAATAATAACTAATAATAATTGTAATAAACTAATAAATTAATAACTAATAATAAACTAATAATAATAATAACTAATAAAATAAAACTAACTAAATAAACCAACTAAACTAAAAACTAACTAATAAACTAATAACTAGAACTAACTAAAAACTAAAAATTTAATAATAAAACTAAATAATTAAACTAAACTAAAAAACTAATCTAAACTAATAAACTAAAAACTAGCTAACTAATAACTAATAATTATTAAACTAAATAACTAATTAATAATAACTAATAACTAAACTAACTAACTAATAATAAAAAACTAAAAACTAACAATAAATAACTAACTAAATAAAAACTAACTAATTAATAATAACTAAACTAATAATTAAACAAATAATGTAACTAACTAATAAACAAAAAAACTAAAATAATAATAACAAAAAACTAATAATAATAAAACTAAATAAAACTAACTAACCAATAATAATAATAAAAAAGTAAATAAACTACAATAACTAGTAATAATAATAATAACTAATAAAACTATCTAATAACCAAAAAAAACCAAAACTACAATAACTAAAACTAACTAAACCTAAATAATAACTAAACTAATAACTAACTAATAAAAACTAATAACTAATAACTAAAAACTAAACTAATAAACTAATAATAAACTAATAACTAACTAATAATAACTAACTAACTAATAACTATCAACCTAATAATAATAAACTAATAAATAAATAATAAAACTAATAAAAACTAACTAATAAATAATAACTAATAACCAAACTAATTGATAAACTAACTAAACTAAATAACTAAACTAAATAACTAACTAAAAAATAAAACTAACTAAATAAACTAACTAAACTAAAAGCTAACTAATAAACTAATAACTAAAACTAACTAAAAACTAAAAACCTAATAATAAAAATTAAATAACTAAACTAAAATAAAAAAACTAAACTAAAAAAACTAAACTAAACTATTAAACTAAATAATTGATAAACTATACTAACAAACTAAAAATTAACAAACAAATAACTAATAATAAATAATTAATAGTAACTAAACTAAATAACTAATTAATAATAATTAATAAACTAATAACTAACTAAAAATAAAAAAACTAAAAACTAATAATAAATAACTAACCAAAACTAACCAACTAATAATAAACTAATAATTAAACTAATAACCAACTAATAAACTAAACTAAAACTAATAATAACTAAAAAAGTAACAACAAAACTAAATAAAATAAACAACTAACTAATAAAAAAAATAATAAAAGTAAATAAACCAACCAAAACTTACTAATAACTAATAATAATTAAAAAACTAAAAAACTAATAAACCAAAAACTTATAATAACTAACCAACTAATAATAACTAAACTAAACTACAACTAAAATATACAACTAAACTAACTAATAACTAAAACTAAACTACTAAATCCTAAACAACTAATAACTAAAATGAAAATAATGATTAAATAACTAAACTATTAACTAAACTAATAACTAATAACAAATAAAACTAACCTGATAAATAATAATATTAATAATATTAATAAAATAATAATAAAACTAATAACTAAATTAAATAAAATAAAATTAACTAATAAATAATAATAAAAGTGTATAACTAAACCAAAAAAATAAAACTAACTAGCTAATAATAATATAATAAAACTAATAAAACTAATAATTAAATCCTAATAACTAAAACTAAAAACTAAAAACTAATAAAGTAAACTAATAAAGTAAAACTAATAAACTAAAATAATAAACTAAATAATAAAACTAATAAATAACTAAATAACTAATTGATAATAAAAATCTAGAACTAAAACTAATAACTAATAACTAATAACTAATAACTAATAAAAGAACCTAACTAATAATAATAACTAACTAATAATAAAAACTAATAAAAAACTAATAACTTAACTAATAATAACTAGTAAACTAAAAAACCAATAATAACTAATAATAATAGACTACAAAATAATAAAATTAACTAATAAAACAAATAAACTAATAACTAAACTAAACGAGCTTACTAAACTAATAAAACTAATAAAAACTAACTAACTAATAAACTAATACTAACTAAAAAACAAACTAATAAAACTAATACTAACTAAAAAACTAACTAATAAAACTAATAAATAATGAACTATAAAACTAACTATTAACTAACTAATAACTAACTAGTAACTAAATAATAAATTAACTAAAACTAAAATTAATAATTAAATAACTAACCAAACTAAACTAAAAACTAAAATCTTACTAATAATGGCTAATAAAGCTAAATAACTAACTAAAATAACTAATAGAACTAACTAATAATAATAACCTAATAAAAATAATAACTAATAACTAATAATTAATAATAAAACAAATAAATTAAACTAATAAAGTAAAACTAATAACTAAACTAATAACTAATAAACTAAAATAATAAACTAAATAGTAAAATTAATAAATGAATAAATAATTAATTAATAATAAAAAACCAAAAACTTAAAACCTATAACCCTAAACTTTAAACCCTAAACCCCAAACTCTAAACTCTAAATGTTAAACTAACCCTAAATCCTAAACCCTAAAAACATAAAAACCTAAACCAAAATAAAATAAAAAAATAAAATAAAATAAAAACCTAAACTGAAACATAAACCTAAACCTAAACTTAGAAATAAAAAAATAAAAAATAAAAACTAAACTAAAAGGTAAACTAAATAAACTAAATAATCCTAAACCTACCGGTTTACTTAATTTTAAAAATAATAAATAAAAAAAGAAAAAAAATCCTAACCTTAAACACTAAACCCTAAACCTTAAACCATAAACCCTAAACCCTAAACCCTAAACCCTTAACCTAAAACCCTAAATCCTAAACCATAAATCCTAAAACCCTAAACCTTAAACCCTAAAACCTTAAACCCTAAACCCTATACCCTAAACCCTAATCCTTAAACCCTAAAAACCTAAAAACCTAAAATCCTAAACCTAAACTAAATAAAACCTAAATATAAAATAAATAAAAAACTAAACCTAAATAAATTAAAATAAAAAAATAAAATAAAAACCTAAACTAAAACCTAATATAAATTAAAATAAAAAATAAAAACTAAAATAAAATAAAATAAATAAAAACCTAACCTAAACTAAAAAATAAAATAAACCTAAAAAATATAAAACCTAAATAAAATAAAAATTGAACTTAAAATAAAAATAAAATAAACCTAAAATAAAAAACCTAAATAAAATAAAAATTAAACCTAATATACAAATAAAAAAGTAAAATAAAATAAAATATAAACTAAATAAAAACCTAAACCTAAAAAATAAATCTAAAAATAAACCTAAAAATAAATAAAAAATAAAATCTAAATCTTATTGACCTCACTTCTGGAGTGAGTTCTCAACCTCCTCTTCTTAGACTTAGGAATCATCTAAACACTAAGAATTCCCTACTCATAAAAATAAACTGATAAAACAAATAATTTATAAACTAATAAAGGATAAACCTAATAATAAACTAAACTAACTAAATAAAAACTAACTAATAAAATAAAAACTAACTAATAAATAATAATAATAATAATAATAATAATAATAATAATAATAATAATAATAATAATAAAAAAAATAATACTAACTAAAAAACCTAATAACTAAATAAAACTAATAAAAACTAAAACTAAAACTAAATAAATTAAATAACTAATAGCTAATAATATTAACTACAACTAACTAATAAAACCTAAATAACTAATAAACTAAAACTAAAAACTAATAATAACTAACTAAAAACCTAATAAATAAATAATAAACTAACTAATAAAGCAAATAAAACTAATAAAAACTAATAAACTAATAACTAATAAAACCTAATAACTAAACAAATAACTAATAAACTAACTAACTAATAATAATAACTAAAGAATAAAAACCTAAAACTAAAACTAATAACTAAACTAAAAATTAACTAATAATAACTAAATAAAACTAATAAACTAAAAACAAAACTACTAACTAATAATTAATAAACTAATAAAACTAATAAACTAATAAAACTAATAACTAATAAAATAACTAAAAAATTAATAAACTAATAAATAACTAATAACTCATTAAACCTAACTAATAAACTAATAAACTAACTAAAACTAATAACTAATAAATAACTAATAACTAATAATAACTAATTAAACTAAATAACTAATAATTATTATACTAAAACAAATTATAATAACTAAACTAATAACTAATAAATAATAAAACCTAAAACTAAACTAATAATAACTAAATAACTAATAATAAAACCTAAATAACAACTAAACTAAGTAACTAATAAAACTAACTAACTAATAACTTACTAATAAAAAACTAATAATAACTAATACCTAATAACTAACAAACTAAATAAATGACTAATAAAAACTAAATAAAACTAAAAAACTAAAAATAATAAAATGAAAACTAATAAACATATAAAACTAATAAAATAATAACTAAATAATAATATTTAAAATTAAATAACTAACTAAAAAAACTAAACAAATTAATAACTAATAACTAAACATAAATAACTAAGAATTAACTAATAACTAAAATAACTAAAACTAATAAACTTACTAATAATAATAACTAAACAAATACACTAATAAACTAACTAACTAATAACCTAACTAACTAATAAAAACTAAACTAAACTAAACTAATACCTAATAACTAACTAATAAAACTAATAATGATAAACTAAATGAATAACTAAACTAACTAATAATAATAATCAATAATAACTAATAAAACTAACTAAACTAATAATTAATAACTAATACTAATAACTAGTAATAACTAATAAAAGCTAATAAGCTAAACTAATAACTAAACTAACTAATAAAACCTAACTAATAATAACTAAACTAATAAACTAAATAACTAATAAAATATTAACTAACTAACTAATAATAATAATACTAATCTAATAAAAACTAACTAAATTAATAAAACTAATAATAATAATAACTATTAATAAAAATAATTAATAACTAATAAACTAATAAATAAATAACTAAGGAACTAACTAAAACTAATAATAACTAACAAAACCTAATAAATTGAAACTAGCTAATAATAACTAAATAATAAATAAAACTAATAATAATAATTATAACTAATTACTAATAATAATAACAAAACTAACCAAACCTAACAATAACTAATAACTATAAACTAATAACTAAAAACTAATAACTAATAACTAAATAAAAACCTAATAACTAAACTAATAATAAAACTTAAAAACTAAATAACCTAAAAAAATAAACTAATAACTAACTAAAACTAACTAACTAAAACTAATAACTAATAATAAACTAATAAACTAATAACTAACTAATAATAACTAAAAATTATAACTAATAACTAATAACTAACTAACTAATAATAACTAAACTAATAACTAATAATAAAATTAATAATAGTAACTAATAAATAAATAAACTAATAATTAATAATAAAAATAACTAATAATTAATAAAACTTAATAAATAAACTCATAATAACTAATAACTAAATAACTAAACTAATAACTAATAATAATAAACTTATAAAATAATAACTAATAACTATAAATAATAAATAAAAATTAACTAATTAAAACTAATAACTAATAAACTAACTAACTAATAATAACTAGCTAATAACTAACTAATAACTAATAATAACTAAATAATAACTAAAATAATAACTAATAAATAATAAATAATAATCACTAACTAATAATAACCTAATAAGTAACTAGACTAACAAACCAATAATAACTAATAACTAACTAATAACTAAAACTAAAAAAATTAATTAATAACTAATAACTAATAAAAACTAATAACTGATAACTAATAATAACTAATAAACTAAACTAATAACTAACTAATAACTAAATAAAACTAAAGAATAACTAAATTAATAAATAATAACTAAACTAAATAACTTTAACTAATAATAACTAATAATAATAAATAACTAAAAAACTAATAATAACTAAAAACTAACCAAATAATAATAAATTAACCTAAAACTAATAACTAACTAACTAACTAAAAACATAATAACTAAACCTAATAAACCAATAACTAAAATAACTAAACTAATAACTAATAAACTAATAAATTATTAACTAATCAGAATGAAACCAAAACTAATAAAAACTATCTATCTAGAAACTAACTAATAAAAACCAATAACTAATAATAACTAAGTAATAATAATAAAAATTAACTAATAAACTAATAAAACTAATAACTAATAACTAATAAACTAAATAAAATTAAAACTAACTAATAATAACTAATAAACTAAAATAATAAAATTAATAAACCTAACTAACTAATAATAATGATTAAATAATAGTAATAATAATAACTAAAAAAAATTAACTAATAACTAATAACTAAAAAACTAAACTAATTAAACTAATAACTAACTAAAAATAAAATAAAACTAATAAACTAACTAATAAAAACAAATAAAACTAATAACTAAAATAATAAAAACAAAAGTAAATAATAAACTAATAATAACAACTAATTAATAAAAAACTAAACTAATAACTAATAAACTAAACAAATAAAACTAAAATAACTAAAATAACTAATAATAACTAATAACTAAAATTAATAATAATAACTAACTAATAAAACTAATAACTAAAAACTAAAACAAACTAAATGACCAACTAATAATTATAAAACTAATAACTAAACTAATAACTAACTAATAATAAACTAATAACTAAAAACTAAACTAACTAACTAAAACTAATAATAATAAACTAACAAAAATAACTTAATAAAACTAAACTAATAAAAACTAACAAATAAACTAAAAATTAATAAAATAATAAATAAACTAAAAAATGATAAACTAACTAAAATTAAATAAACTAAATAAATAAACTAATAACTAATAATTAATAAACTAATAATGATAATAAAACCTAACTAATAATAATTAACTAAATAAAAACTAAAAAACTAAAATAACTAACTAACTAAAAACTAATAACTAAACTAACTAACAATTAAATGTAATAATAAAACTAACTAACTAAAACTAATAAAACTAAACTAAAAACCAACTAATAATAACTAAACTAATAACTAAACTAATAACTAAAAATAACTAATAATAAACTAAAAAATAATAACTAATAAACTAATTAATAACCAATACACAAACCAATAAAAACTATTAAACTAATTAAAACTAATAACTAAACTAATAACTTATAATAACTAATAACTAAAAATAACTAAATTAATAACTAATAAACTAATAAGTAATAAAACTAAAACTAATAGCTAATAATAATAAATAACCTAAACTAAATAACTAATAATAATAATTAATAACTAAGAACTAATAAACTAATAAACTAATAAAATAACTAATCTAACTTAAATAAATAACTAAACTAGTATACTAATAATAAAACTAATAAACTAATAATAACTAAAATAAACTAAACTAATAACTAATAATAATAATCGATAACTAATAATAAAATTAAAATTAATAACTAAGTAAAACTAAAATAAAAATTAATAACTAATAATAGCTAATAAAAAACTAAATAACTAAATAAACTAAAAAACTAATAAAACCTAATAAACTAATAACTACTAAAACTAATAATAACTAATAATAACTAACTAATACTAATAACTAAAAAACCAAAACTAAATTAATAACTAATAACTAACTAAAATAATAACCAAAACCAACTAAAAAATTAAATAAAAATAAACTAATAATAAAACCAATAATAATAATAACTAAAAAACCAAAACTACACTACAATAAAATAACTAACTAAAATTAACTCAATAACTAAAAAAATAAAACTAAACTAATAAACTAAACTAATAATAAACTAACAAAACTAATAACTAACTAAAACACTAAAAAACTAATAATTAATAATATCTAATAATAACTAATAGCTAAACCTAATAACTAATAATAATAACTAAACTAATAATAACTAATAACTAATAATAACTAAGAAACTGAAAAACCTAATTAACTACCTAAAAACTAATAATAAAACTTATAAAACTAATAAACTAATAATAAATAATAAAATAACTAAACTAATAACTAAATCAATAATAAATAAACAAATAATAAACTAACTAACTAATAAATAACTAGTAAAAATTAATAAAACTAATAATAAATAGCTAAATTAATAATAACTAGTAATAAAATAACTAACTAATAAAACTAAAAACTAAAAATTAATAATAATAATAACTAACTAATAACTAATAACTAATAACTATCTAATAAAATTAACTAATAAACTAATAACTAACAACTAACTAATGTAACCAAAAATTAATAACTAATAATTAACCAAGCTAACCAATAATAATAATAACAACTAATAATTAATAATATATAATAATAAAACCTAATAACTAATAACTGACTAAACAAATAATAAAACTAACTAATAAACTAATAATAACAAAATAACTAATAATAATAACTAACTAATAAATAATAATTAATAACTAATAACTGATAAATTAATAATAAAACTAATAACTAATAATAATAACTATAATAAACTAAAAACTAAAAATAATAATAACTAACTAATAATAATAAAACTAAACTATTAACTAACTAACTACTAAAAAAAACTAAATGACTAAACTAACTAAATAACCAAAAATAAAACAAAACAATAAAACTAAAACCAAAAAACCAAACCAATAATAACTAACTAATAATAATAATAATATAATAAAACCAATAAAATAAATAACTAATAAAACTAATAAACCAATAGCTTATAACTAATAATAACTAAAAATAATAAACTAAATAAACTAATAATAACTAAATAATATATTAAATAACTAACTAATAACTAATAAACTAATAAAACTAATAAAACTAATAAACTAAATAAATTAATAAACTAATAATAATAACTAAACTAATAAAACTAATAAAACTAATAAAATTAATAAACTAAATAATAATTAATACTAAACTAACCAATAACTAAACCAACCAACCAAAATAGAACTAACCAAAAATAACTAATAAAACTAACTAAAATTAAAAACTAAACTAAAAACTATACCTAATAAACTAACTAAACTAATAATAATAATTAATAATTAATAACTATCTAATAAACTAATAACTAAACCTAATAAGTAAATAACTAAATAATAATAACTAAACTAAAACTAACAAAACTAATAAACTAATAACTAATAATAACCAATAAATAAACTAAGTAAACTAAAAATCTAATAACCAAAACTAAAAGAATAAACCGATAATAAAAAACCAATAATAAAATAATAAATAAACCTAAATAACTAAACTAATTAATAAATAAACTAATAAACTAAAACTAGATAAACTAACTAACTAATCACTAATAACTAATAATAATCAATAACTAATAATAAAAAATACTAATAAAAAATAAAACTAACTAAGTAATAACTAACTAATAATAAAAACCAATAGAAATAACTAATAAAACCAATAAACCAAAATAAACTAATAAACTAAATAAATAAATAAAACTAATAACCTAGCTAATAAATAACTAAACTAAAATCTAATAATTAAAACTAATAATAATAACTAATAAAAAACTAACTAAACTAACTAATAACTAATAAACTAAACCTAATAACTAGTAATAACTAAACTAATAAATAATAAACTAATAACTAATAACTAAACTTAATAACTAATAACTAAAACTAATAACTAATAATAATAACTAATAAAACTAACTAACTAATAAAACTAAAAACAAAAATTAATAATAATAATAATAACTAATAACTAACTAATAACTAACTAATAACTAACTAATAATAATAAAACCAAAAATCAATAAACTAATAAACTAAAAGCTAAACACTAATAACCACTCAACTAAACTAAACTAATAGAACTAACTAAACTAATAACCAATAATAATAAACCAATAACCAAATAACTAAACTAACTAAATAACTAACTAAAAAACTTAACTAATAATTAATAATAACTAACCACAAATAATAATAATATAAACTAATAAAAAACTAACTAAAAGTAATAACTAATACAACCAAACTAACTCAAGTAATGATAACCAATAACTAATTAACTATTAACTAATAATAATAACTAAAAATAAAATAATAAAATAATAATAATTAACTAAAAACTAATAAAATAAAACTAACTAACTAATAACTAATCTAAACTAATAACTAACAAAAAAAAAAAAAACCTAATAATAAATAAATAAAAAAAACCAATAACCAATATAAAAAAATAAAACCAAAACTTATAATAATTAAGAAACCAATAAAAAATTAATAAAAATAACCAAACTAATACTAATAAATAATAAACTAATAACTAATAAAAATAAACTCATAAAACTTGTAACTAATAATAATTAAACTAATAAGTAAATAATAAATAAATGACTAATAACTAAAATAAATAAACTAAAACCTAATAAACAAAACCTAAACTAACTAAAATAATAATAACTAATAAATAAACCTAATAACTAATAAATTAATAACCAAACTAATAATAAAATACTAAAAACCTAAATAACTAACTAATAAAAAACTAAAACTAATAAACTAATGACTAAATAAAATCTAAATAATTGATAACTAATAATTAATAACCAACTAAAAAACCATAACTAAACTAAAACCAAATAATTACTAATAAACTAATAAGCAAATAAACTAAAAACTAATAATAAAACTATACCTTAAACCCTATACCAAAACTAAACTAAATAATAAATAAACTAATAATTAACAAACTAAACTAAACTAATCTAAAACTAATAAGTTAAAAAATATAATAAGTAAACCCTAAAAAACATAAAACCTAAACTAAAACTAAATAAAACCTAAAAAAAAAAATAATAAACCTAAACCTAAAATAAATAAAAACCTCAACTAAAACATAAAAAATAAAAAAAGGTAAACTAAATAAACCAAAGCTTACCGATTTAGTTATTATTAGTTATCATTACTCATTTAGTTTTTAAATAGTTACTAGTTTAGTTATTATTAGTTAGTTATTATTATTTAGTAGTTTGTTATAGTTTATTATTTAGCTATTAGTATTATATTATTACTTATTACTTATTAATTAATTATTAATTATTAGTATTTAGTTAGTTAGTTATTAGTTAATTAGTTAGTATTATTATTATTATTAGTTAATTAGTTTATTAGTTAGTTTAGGCTTATTATATTAATTATTGTTATTATTATTAATTATTATTATTAATTATTATTTCTTAATTTATTAATTATTCCAATCAATTATTAATTTATTATAATTTGTTGGGCTTATTATATTAGTTTGGGCTAGTTAGCATTTTAATAGTTCAAAGCTAGTTTATTAGTTATTATTATTAGTTATATATTGTTTATTAACTATTAAACTAAAATAATATAACAAATTATTAATAATAACAACTAATAACTAAACTAATACAACTAATAACCATAATAATAACTAAAATAACAATAATAATACCAAATAAAAAACTAAAATAACTTATAATAAACCTAATAAAATTAAATAACGAAACTAACTAAAACCTAATAAACTAATAACTAAATAAATTAATAAACTAACTAATAAATAACTAACTAATAAAATGCTGATAAAACTAATAAACTAATAAACTAATGAAACTAATAACTAAAAAACTAATAAAACTAATAAACTAAAACTTACTAATAACCAAATAAACTATAAACTAAATAACAAAATAACAACAATAATAATAAACTAAAAACCAAAACTAATAAACTAATAACTAATAAAATAAAACTAACTAAACTAAAAACTAATTAATAAACTAATAACTAAAACTAACTAAAACTAAAACCAATAATAAACTAATAATAACAAATTAAACTAATAAACTAAATTACTAAAAAACTAAACTAATAAATTAAAACTAACCAACTAATAACTACAATAACCAACCAATATATTATTAGTCTTAATTTTATTATATTATTATTATTATTATTATTGGCTTTAGCTATTATATTTAGCTATTTGCTATTTATTAGCTTATTGCCAGCTTTTTATTGCTATAGTTTATTTAGTTATTTTATTTTATATAGCTATTATTGCTATTTTTTAGTTTTTATTTTAGTTATTATATTATTATTATTATTATTATTATTATTATTATTATTATTATTCTAATTTATTTTTTTTAGCTTTGTGTTATTATTAGTTAGTTATTTTGGCTTATTAGTTTTAATTAGTTATTTATTTATAGTTTATTAATTATTAGTTATTTAGTTTTTATTTATTTATACGCTTTTATTAAGACTTCATATATAGTTTATTATTATTAATTATTACATTATTTATTATTTTATTAGTAGTTTATTAGTTTATTATATTATTGCTATTAGTTATTACTGATTAGATTAGTTATTATTAATTATTATTATTATTATAGTTAGTTATTATTTTATTAATATTATTATTATTATTTTTTTTATTTAGTATTTATTATTTTATCAGGTTTAATATAGTTTATTTTATTTTATTATTAATTATAATTAGTTTTGGTAGTATTAGTTTTAGTTTATTGTATGTTTAGTTATTAGTTTATTTGTCATTAGCTTAATTTATTATTATTTTAATATTATTAGTTATTAGTCTTATTTTATTATTTTATTTTATTAGTTTGGGCTTTTTAATTATCTATTTAATTATTACTATTATTATTATTTAGATTAGTTAGTTATTAGTTATTATTTAGTTTAGTTGTTAATTATTAGTTTTAGCTATTAATTATTAGTTTATTAATTATTCTTTATTATCTTTATTTCTATGTTTTTTTTTTATTATTTATTATTTTATTTTATTTTCGCTAGTTTTATTAGTTATTTATTATTATTATTTAATTATTAGTTAGTTTTATTTACCAATAGTATTTATTAGTTTAGCATTATTAGTTTTAGTTTAGTTTTAGTTTTTTCTAGTTATTATTATTAGTTTTATTATTATTTATTAATTATTAGTTTATTATTATTTTATTACTCTATTAGTTATTTATTATTAATGCTATTAGTTAGATATTAATTAGTTTATTAGTTTACTAGTTATTTATAAGTTACTTTTTAATTTATTAGTTAGTTATAGTTATTAGTTTTATATTTATTTATTATTTATTAGTCTTTTATTTTATTAATTATTTATTTATTATTTTTTATTTATTAGTTTAGTTATTTAATTATTTATTATTAGTTTATTAGTTTTATTTATTTTAGCTACTAGTTTTTAGGTTTTTTTAGCTTATTTACTACATTAATTATTAATTTGGCATTATTATTAATATTAATTATTAGTTATTAGTTATTATTAGTTATTTTTATTAGCTTATTTACTTTATTAGTTTTTAGTTTTTATTAGTTTTACATTTATTAATTTAGTTTTATTTTTTTAGTTATTTTAGTTAGTCTCTTGTTATATTTATTTGTTTTAATTAATTTATTATTACATTTTATTTTAGTTTATTAGTTTATTATTAATTTTAGTTTATTATTTATTATTATTTTAGCTAATTTTTTTATTTAGTTATTAATTTTTTTATTAGTTATGTGCTTATTATTAGTTTAGTTTTATTATTTTTAGTTTATTAGTTTATTAGTTTAGTTTTATTTTATTTAGTTTAGTTTTAATTTTATTATTTTAGCTTTTAGTTATTTATTTAATTATTAGTTTTATTAAGATTTAGATTTTTTTATTATTTATTAGTTTAATTAGTTATTTAATTATTTATTTTATTAATTATTTATTTAATTATTTATTATTTATTATTATTTGTTATTTATTGTAGTTTTATTTATCAGGTTTTTTTTTATTAGTTTTTATTATAGTTTAGTTTTATTAGTTTTAGTTTTATTAGTTTTATATTACTTTAACTTAGTTTTTTTTTTTTTTAGTTATTAGTCTATTTTAGTTTTAGTCTTATTATATTTATATTAATTTATTACTTAGTTTAGTTTTAGTTTTTTATTATTATTATTACTTTTTTTTAGTTTATGTTAATTTTTAGTTTTATTATTATTAGTTTTAGTTATTATTATTTAATTACTTTATTATTTAATTATTAATTATTATAGTTTTATGCTTTTATTATATATTTTTATTATTTTACTATTATTTTATTAAGAATAATTAATATAGTTTTATACTATAGTCTATTATTTTATTAGTTTTAGTATTAGTTTATTATTATTATTAATTTTATTATTTAGTTTATTATTATTAATTATTTTAATTATTAATTTAATTATTTTTTTAATTATTAGTATTTTATTATATATTTAGTTTAATAAATTATTTAAATTTCTTTAGTTATTATTTATTTATTAATCTAGTTATTAGGTTTTAGTTATTATTAGTTATTATTTATTATTATTTATTATTAGTTTAGTTTTAAGTTTATTTATTACTATTAATTATTATTAGTTTAACAGTTATTAGTTTATTTTATTATTATTATTAATTATTTATTAGATTATTATTTAGTTTTAGTTTTTAGTTTTTATTTATTAGAAATTAATTAAATTAAGTTATAATTATTAGCTTTAATTTATTTTATTATTTATTATTATTAGTTTTAGTTTTATTAGTTTTAGTCTTTTATTATTTTATTATTTATTATTTTAGTTTATTAGTTTTATTTATTAATTATTAGTTTATAGTTTTACTTACTATCGCCATTAGTTTTTTATTAGTTTTAGTTTTATTAGTTAGTTTATTTATTATCGCTATTTATTATTATTTTTTTATTCTTATTTTATTTATATATGTTATAATTTTATTAGGTTTTAGTTATTATTAGTTTTTATTATTATTATTTTATTATTTATTTAAGGATCAATTAGATATTATTAAATTTTATAATTATTACTTAATAGTTTTAATTTTATTATTATTCATTATTTTAATTTTAGTATTATTATTACCATATTATTATTAGTTATTAGTTTTTATTTTAGCTTATCTAAGATTACTTTTTATTAATAATTACTTTATTAAATTACATTATTCTAGTTTACTATTATTATTATTAGTTTTATTACTACTATTTTTTAGTTTTAGTTTATTATTTAGTTTTATTAGTTTAGTTTTATTACTTTTAGTTAGTTTTTATTTTACTATTTTATTATTTTATTGTCATTATTTTATTATTATTTTAATTTTATTACTATTAGTTTTATTAGTTTTATATTACTAGTTATTTTAGTTATTATTGGTATTATTATTAGTAATTTATTTATTATTAGTTTAGTTAGTTTTACCTTTTATCAATTTTATTTATTAGTTTTTATTATTACTATTATTTTTTTAGTTATTAATATTAGTCATTTTTTAGTTTTAGTAATCTTTAGTCTTACTTAGTTTTTAGTTATTACTATCATTATTTTATTTTAATATTATTTTATTTAATTCATTATTATTAATATTTTTATTTTAGTTATTAGTTTTTATTACTATTTAGTTTAGTTTATTTTTTATTTAGTTTATTTATTAGCTATTTTATTAGTTTTATTACATTATTATTATATTATTATTATTATTTATTATATTATTTGTTATTTAGTTTTCTAGTTTTATTCTATTTTATTTAATTTAGTTTTAGTTTTTTAGTATTTTCTTTTAGTTTAGTCATTATTTTACTATTAGTTATTATATTGCTATTACTATTAGTTTGCTTAGTTTTTATTATTATTTAGCCATTATCTTTTAGTCTTTATTATTATTAGTTATTTTTATTATTTATTTATCTACTATATTAATTATTATTTAATTTACATTATTGCCATTATTAATTTAGTTTTTTTTATTATTTATCTTATTTTATTAATCATTTATTAGTTATTAGTTTATTAGTTTTATTATTATTATTATTCTACTATAGTTTATTATGTGTTTTATTTAATAATATTGCTTATTCATTTTATTATTTTGTTTTTTTATTTTATCATTTATTATTTATTTATTAGCTATATATTACTATTTATTACTTATTCATTTTAGTTATTATTTAGTTTATTAAATTATATTTAGCTTAGTTTATTTATCTGTTTCATATTTATTATTATTATTATTTATTAATAGTTATTATTTATTTAGTTATTTAGTTTTATTTATTATTATAGCTATTATTAATTTAATATTTTATTATTATTATTAGTAATATTATTTAATATTATTATTTTAATTAGTTTCATTATTTTTATTTATTATTATAACATATTATTATTTATTATTTATTAGTATTAGTTATTAGTATTTATTATTATTACTTATTTTATTTTATTATTATTAGTTACTAGATATTAATTTTTTTTTTTGTTATTGTTGGGCTTATTTTAGTTATTTATTTATCATATTATTTATATTTTAGTTTATTATTTATTATTTATTATATTAGTTTATTATTTTATTAATTATTATTATTAGTTATTTATTAGTTATTATTAGTTATTATTATGTTATTACATTATTATTATTATTATTATTAAAACACTTTAGTTTTAGTTTTATTATTATTTATTGTGTTTTATTAATTTTAGTTTATTAGTCCATTTTTAGTTTATTATTATTATTTTAGTTTATTTACTTAATTTTATTTAATTACTTATTATGAGTTATTATTAGTTATTAGTAATATTGGTTATTATTTTATTTATTTATTTTTCTACTTTTTAAATTATTTATTATTTATTATTTCATTTTATTTATTATTTAGTTATTTTAGTTTATATTTGGGCTTTATTAGTTTAATTATTATTATTTGTTTATTTATTTTATTATTTTATTATTTATTATTATTATTTTATTAGATTTATTAGTATTATATTAGTTAGTTATTAGTTTAATTATTATTATCATTTACTTTTAGTTTATTTATTGGCCATTATTACTTTTAGATAGTTATTATCTTTTTATTATTTCTTTATAGTTTAGTATTATTTTTTAGTTTTATTTTATTTATTTATTTTATTTTATTATTATTTCATTATTATTTATATTTCATTTTATTATTATTTATAGAATATTTAGCTTATTTTAGCCATTAATTTATTTTAAATTTATTGCTATTTTAGTTTTAGTTATTTTAGCTTATTTATTATTTAGATTATTATTATTATTATTATTCTATTAGTTTTTTAGTTTTATTATATTATTATTATTATTATTATTATTATTATATTATTAGTTATTACATTTGTCTTTAATAATAGTTAGTTTTATATTATCAAGACATTATTTAATTATTAGTTATTGGTTTAGTTTTAATATTATTAGTTAATAGTTAATTTAAGAATTAGTTTTATTAATTTATTAGTTTATTTAGTTTAGTAATTATTTTATTATTTATTTAATATTGTTTTTTAATAATATTTGTGCCTATTATTTTATTTAGCTATTTTATTTAATTTACTTAATATTTATTAAATTTTTAGTTTAGCTTTTTATATTAGTTCATTTATTTAGTTAGTTATTAATAGCTATTATTATTAGTTTTATTAATATTAAGTTTTTAGCCATTAATCAGTAGTTTTATTTTTTTATTTTATTGTTATTATTTTACTATTGTCTTTATTCCTTACTATTATTTACTCATTAGTCATATTATGTTTTAATATTATATTATTATTATTATTTTTTTATTAGTTCATTTATTTTATTTGGTTTATTATATTTATTAGTTATTAGTTTTATAGTTATTTTATTAGGCTTTTATTACTTTATTAATTTATTATTAATATTACTTTTAGTCATTAGCTATTATTACTATTAGTTGTTTATATTTATTATTATTTTATTGCTTTCTTAGTTTTTTATTTAGTTATTATTATTAGTTACTATTATTTTAATTAGTTTATTTATTTTATTATCTTAGTTTAGCTTTTATTTAATTAGTTTAGTTATTATTAGTTTTATTATTTATTTTTTATTTAGTTTTTATTAATCATTATTTATTAGTTTTTTCTTAAATTATTTGGGCTTTATTATTATTTTTTTTTTTAGCTTTAGCTAATTTATTAATTTTAGTTTAGTTTAGTTTATTACATCTATTAGTTTATTAGTTTTTTTATTATTTAAATTTCATTAGTTTAAATTATTATTTATTAGTTTAGTTTATTAGTTTTCTATTTTAATATTAGTATTTACTTTATTTAATATTAATTTATTATTTATTTTAATTTCTATTATTACTATATTTTAGTTATTATAGTTTATTAGTTTTTTATTTTATTTATTAGTTTTTATTTATTTAGTTTATTTTATTATTTATTATTTATTATTAAATTTATTATTATTACTTATTATAGTAATTTAGTTATTTTAGTTTTAGTATTATTATAGTTAATTAGTTTATTATTATTTACTTATTTTATTATTTTAGTTATTTAGTTTATTTATTAGTTATTTTCTTTAGTTATTTTATATTTTATTCTTTTCTTTTTTACTAGCCATTATTTTAGTTTATTTAGTCTTATTATTATTATTATTATTATTACTTTATTAGCTATATTAATTTTTATTATTTCTTTACTAGTTTATAATATTTTTATTAATTTTATTATTTTTATTATAATATTAATTTTATTTTATAAGATTATTTACTTGTTATTATAGTTTCTTAATATTATTATTATTACTTTATTATTAGTATTTTATTTATTATTAGTTATTATCATTAATTTAGTTATTATTTATTTATTATTATTATTATTTTTTTTTATTTATTAGCTTTTTAGTTATTAGTTATTTTATTATATTTGTTTAGTTTTTATTATTATTAGTTTTATTATTTTATTTAGTTATTACTTAGTTATTATTATTATTTGGTTATTAATATTATAGTTATTTTATTTATTAATTATTATTTTATTTTATTTATTTTATTTATTTATTATTAGTTATATTTTAATAGTCAGTTATTATTATTATTATTATTATTTAGTTTCATTGTCTTATTAGTTTCTTTTTTTATTAATTATTTAGTTATTATTATTTATTTTATTAGTTTAGTATTAGTTTTATGAGTTTTTATATTTTTTAGTTTTAATTTTATTATTATTAGTATTTATTAGTTTAGTTATTATATTATTATTAGTTTTTATTATTATTTATTATTTATTATTATTATATTATTATTTATTAGTTATTATTAGTTTTAGTTTTTAGTTATTTATTTAGTTTTATTAATTTTTATTTAGTTAGTTTTTAGTTTTATTAGTATTAGTTTATTATTACTTTAGTTTTTTATTAGTTTTAGTTTATTATTAGTTTTAGTTTTATTATTAGTTATTAATTATTATTATTAGTATTAGTTTAATTATTATTAGTTTATTAGTTTTATTATTAGTTTTATTTTATTATTATTTTATTAGTCTATCTATTTAGTTGTTTAATCATTTTATCGCTTTTAGTTTATTATTTTAACACTACCTATCCCAAGTCCCAATGCAAAAGTGGAGGGTTACGTTAGTAGTCGATACCAAATGAAAATTTGTCAAAATAATCATGACATGAACCCTTTAAATCATTGTGTTAATGCTGCCCCTGAAGCAACGCTACATTGCTTGAATACGAAAATGTGCTAGAGTCACGAGATCGATTTAAATTAAGCAAGGGTTCCCACATTATGGACATGCGTGCAAAGAAGTTAGTCCATGAAACTAGAATTAGGTTAGGATCTTGAATATAGGTACTCTTGTAAATTAATGGAATTAATGATATTATGGTTCATAGAAAGATAAGTATTTTATGTGTTCAAGAAACTAAATTGGTGAGAAGGCCAAGGAGATTGATTTTAGGTTTTAAACTTTGGTATTCAGTAAAAGTCAAACTAGAAATAGGTAGATTATAGATAAAAGTTTAAAGGATAATGTTATAAGTATTAATGATGTGGAGATAGAATTATAGCTTTAAAGATTATTATTGATACTAAGATTATCAATGTTATAAGTGTCTATGCTCCTCAGTTTGGAGGTAAGCTCAAAAGAAAAATTTTGGAATGAATTAGAGGGATTAATACAAAAGATACCCTTGAAGAAAAAGTATTTATTGGGGAGATTTAAATGGACATGTTGGTAGAGTGGTAGAAGATTTTAAAAGTATTCATGGTGGTTATGGATTTGAGTGACTAATGAAGAAGACTATATTAGATTTTGCCTTAGCTTATGATTTTGTAATACTTTATTTAAGAAAAGAGATGAACATATTATTACTTATAAAAAATGGATCTAGTAAAACACGATTGATTATTTATCTGATAAGAAAAATAGATCGCTTAGATTTTAAAGATTGTAAGGTCATTCCAAGTGAAATTTTAAGTACCCAACATCTAATTATTAGTTTTATATTTTAAGATGAAAGGTTGTAAGAGAAAAAATAAATTAAATTATTGTCCTAGGATTAGATGGGGACACTTAAAAAACATAAATAAAAATATTTTTAAGAACAAGCTACAAGAAATTAGAATTTGGGATGTTTATAAGGAAGCTAACATTATGTGGGAAAAAATATCAAGTGAAATTAAGCAAGTTGCTAAAGATGTGCTTGAGAATCAAAAGGAAAAACTTTTAATAAAAATAGTTGGTGGAGTCGAGTATGCAAAAAAAAGATAAGAAATAAGAAGCATTGTTATAAAACTTGGTTTAGATGTAAAACCTCGAGAATTAAAAGATATAAAGTGGCCTATAGAGATTCTAAGAAAGTAATATATACAAAAAACTTTATTTTTTAGTGATTTATACAATAGATTAGATACCAAAGAAGGTGAAAGATGTATGTATAAGTTAGCCAACCAAAGAGATAGGAGAAGTAAAGACATAGTTCAAGTGAGGGGTATTAAGGATGAAAATAATAAAGTGCTTTTCTTAGAAGAAGATATTGAAAATAGGTGGATGAGGTATTTTGATAAACTTTTTAATGAAGGATCTGAAAGTATGATTGATTTTAGCAACCTTAATACTATAAACAAAAATAAAGAATTTCATTGTTATCATCATATTAGTAACGAAGTTTAAGCTTTAAAGAAAATGAAATGTGGAAAAGCCGGGATAATATTCCACTAAGTGTGGAAATGTTTAGAGATCAAGGAATTTCTTGGCTTACAAATCTTTTAATGTTATTTTAAAGACCAAAAAGATGCCGATGAGTGGAGAAAGAGTTTGTTGGTTCCTATATTTAAGAATAAAGGTGATGCACAAGAGTGTGCAAATAAGAGGAATTAAGTTAATGTGCCATACATTAAAATTATGGGAGAGAGTAATTGAGCATAGGTTGATGTGATATAGAAGTTTCACAATCGCTTGGTTTCATGCCAAGTAGATCTACTATGGATGCCATACATTTGTTAAGAGGTTTGATGGAGAAGCATAGAGAAAGTAAGAAGGATCTACATATGATATTTATTGATTTAGAGAAAGCTTATGATAAAGTCTCAAGAGATGTTCTTTGAGAGTTCTAGAGAACGTAAAGGAGTTAATATTGGTTATATTCAAGTCATTATGGATATGTATACTAGAGTTGTTACTTGTGTCCAAACACAAGGAGGATTGACAAAATATTTTCCTATTTCATTGGATTACATCAAGGATCAACATTAAGCCCTTATCTTTTACTTTAGTTATGGATGTTCTTAGAGGCATTTACAAGAAGATGTACCTTGGTGTATGCTTTTTTTCGATGACATTCTTCTTGTTGATAAGACTAGAGAGGGAGTCTAATGTAAACTTGAATTATGGAGGTCAACTTTAGAGTCTAAAGGTTTTCATTTAAGTAAATCTAAAACTGAATATATGGAGTGTAATTTTAGTTGTAGAAGTTTTTGTGGTAATGTTGTGACTTTAGGTGATCAAGTCATTAATAAGAGGATATCTGTGATATATTTAGGTTCTATTGTTTAAAATGATGGTGAAATAGATGGAGATGTTATTAGTAGAATTCAAGTTGGATGGTTGAAGTGGAGGAATGCATCCTATTATGTGAGAAAAGTTCCACTTAAACTTAAGGGAAAATTTTATAAGATGGTGGTAAGACCTGCAATGACTTATGGTGTAATGTTGGCCAATAAAAGAGAAGCATAAGACTAAGTTAAGTTATGAAATGAGGATGCTGTGGATGAGTGGATTTACTCTTAGAGATAGAATGCAAAATGCAAATATGTTAAAAAAGTTGGAGTAGCTCCAAAGGGTAGATAAGATTAGGGAGAGTCGCCTTTAGATGGTTTGGCCACATAAAAGCGTACCGATGACCCAATTAGGAAAGTAGATGCATTAGATTTGCCTTATGTTAAGAAAGGCAGAGGTAGACCTAAAAGACTTGGTTAAGATGTATAAAAAATAATCATATACTTGAATTAAATGAGAATTTGACACATAATAGGACACAATGGAGATGAAGGATTCATGTAGCCGACCCCACCTACTGGGATTAAGGCTTGTTGTTGTTGTTGTTGTTGTATTAGTTTATTAGTTTTTAGTTATTAGTTATTATTATTAGTTATTTAGCTTAGATTATTTCTTATTATTAATTATTATTTAATTAATTAGTTTATTAGTTTATTTTAGTTTATTTATAATTATTTATATAGTTATTAGTTTAGTTTTTATTTTATTATTATTTTAGTTTATTTAATATTAGTTTTATTATTAGTTTATTATTTATTAGTATTAGTTTTTAGTTATTTATTTATTAGTTATTTATTAGTTATATTTACTATTAGTTTATTAGTTTATGTTATTAGTTTTAGTTTAGTTTTAATTTATTTTATTTATTATTTATTACTATTATTTAGTTTAGTTGTTTTTTAGTTAGTTTATATTTTATTTTAGATTATTATTATTTATTATTATTATTTAGCATTATTTAATTAGCTTATTAGTTTAATTAATTATTTAGTCATTATTATATTATTTGGCTATTATTTTATTTTTAGTTTTATTAGTTTTAGCTATTTAGTTTTTTATTTTTTAGTTATTAGTTAATTTAGTTAGTTTTAGTTAGCCACTTAGTTTTAGCCTTTAGTTTTATTTAGTTTTGTAGTTTTATTATTATTATATTATTATTATTATTAGTTTTATATTAGCTTAGTTTATTTATTTATTAGTTTATTATTTATTATTATTATTTATTTTATTAGTTTAGATAGTATTATTTTACTTAATTCACTAGTTTATTTTATTAGTTACTGAGTTATTATTTATTCTTTATTAGTTTATTATTTAGTTATTTTTATTATTTATTAGACATTTAGTTAATATTTAGTTAGCTATTAGTTTTAGCTATTAGTTAGTTATTTTAGTTAGTTTTAGTTATTACTTATTTTAGTTATTATTATTAGTTTATATTTATTAGTTTTATTATTATTTTTATAGTTATTATTTTCATTATTTAATTTTTATTATTAATTTATATTAAATTATTTTATTTTTTTTTATTTAGTTTTCTTTTTATTATTATTATTTTATTATTATTATTATTAGTTTTTATTTTATTAATATTAGTTATTATTAGTTGTTATTATTATTATTTAGTCATTATTATTATTATTAATTAATTTAGTTTATTAGTTTTATTATTTTAGTTTATTAGTTATAGTTTTAGTTTTATTTAGTTTATTAATTATTAATTAATTATTTGTTCATTAGTTTATTAGTTTATTAGGTTTATTTATTATGTTTTAGTTAGTTAATTAGTTATTATTAGTTATCATTAGTTTTATTTATTTTAGCTTATTATTTATTGCTATATTTAGTTATTATTTTTATATTAGTTATTAGAAGTTATTAACCTATTATTAGTTTATTATTATTAGTTATTAGTTTTTTAGTTTATTAGTTAGTTTTATTTTTAGTTATTAGTTTAGTTATTATTAGTTTATTATTATTATTAGTTTTAGTTATTAATTATTGATATTACTTATTATTTTATTTGTTTTTTTTATTATTTAGTTATTTATTAGTTTTAGTTATTATTAGTTTACTTTAATTAGTTTAGTTATTAATTTTTATTAGTTTAGTTATTTAATTATTATTACTTAGTTATTAGTTTTTTTTGGTTTTAGTTATTTAGTTTTTTGTTCACTTAGTTTTAGTTTAATTAGTCTTATTAGTTATCATTATTAATTTTATTATTAGTTATTAGTTTTTGTTATTAATTATTAGTTAGATCATGTTATTAGTTAGTATTAGTTATTAGTTATTATTTTATTAATATTTTATTTATTTATTTTTTAATTATTTTTATTATTATTTATTATTATTATAGTTATTAGTTTTAGTTTCTATTAAATATTAGTTTGTTTGATTATTAGTCATTTTTTTTAGTTTATTAGCTTTTAGTTTTAGTTTTATTACTTATTTAATTTATAGTTATTAGTTTAGTTATTACTTGTTTATTTTTATTACTATTAGATTTTAATTTAATTAGTTATTAGTTTAATTTTAGTTACTTTAATTTTTTATTTTAGTTTTTTATTTTATTATTATTAGATTAGTTATAAATTTATTAATTAGTTATTAGTTTTATTATTAGGTTTATTAGTTTTATTAGGTTTTAGTTTAGTTATTATTATTACTTTTATTATTATTAAGTATTAGTTAGTTATTTATTATTATTATTATTTATTATTAATTATTTATTACATTATTATTTTTATTATTTTATTATTATTTTAGTTTTTAATTATTATTAAATTAGTTTTAGTTATTATTTAGTTTTTTATTAATATTAGTTTATTTTATTAGTTTTTAGTTATTTTTATTTTATTATTAATAGTTTTTATTATTAGTTATTATTATTAGTTATTTTAGTTATTAGTTTATTATTTTAGTTTAATTAGTTAATCATTATTATTATCATTTATTTATTATTACTTATTTATTAGTTTTAGTTTTAGTTTATTTTTAGTTTATTATTTATTATTATTTAATTATTTATTATTAGTTTAGTTATTACTTTATTATTTAATTAGTTTTATTAATTCATTAGTTTAAGTTTATTACTAGTTTTTAATTTTATTTTATTTAAATTTATTAGTTTATAATTATTTCTTTATTTTATTAGTAATATTATTATTAGTATAGCTTTATAATTATTAGTTGCTAGTTAGTATTACTATTTTCATTATTATTAGTTTTTAGTTTATTAGTTCTTTAGTTCTATTTTGAGTTTAGTTTTATTACTTTAATTATTAGCTATTATAGTTAGTATTATTAGTTTAGTTTTATTAGTTATTATTATTAGTTTATTTATTTTAGTTACTTATCTTTTATTTTATTTAATAAATTTAATTAATATTTTAGTTATTAAATCCTTTTATTCATTTAATTATCATTTCTTTAGTATTTATTATCATTTATTACTTTTATTAGTTTATTAATATTATTATTAATTTATTATTTAAATTTCTTTATTTTATTTATTTAGTTTAGTCTTTATATTATTATTAGTTAGTTGGCTTATTTATTACTATTATTATTATCATTATTGTTTTAGTTGTTATATTAGTCTTAATTATTATTAATTTTAATTTCATTTTATTTTATTATTAATTAGTTATTAATATTAGTTTAGTTATTTTTAGTTACTTTAGTTTCATTAGTTTTACTTTTATTATAGTTTATTTTCTTTTATTCTTTATCTATTAGTTATTATATTTTTTATTATTTTATTTACTAATTAACATTATTATCATGAGTTCTTATTACCATTAATCATTAATCTATAGATCTTTAACTATTAATTACTATTTTATTATTAATAGTTTATTAGCTTTAATTATTATTAGCCATTATTTACTTTTTTAGTTTTACTAGATTTATTAGTCATTTTATTTATTTATTTACTATTTTTAGTTTTAGTTTTACTTTATTACTAGTTATTGGCTATTTAATATCATTATTCATATTCTATTCTATTAGTTTAATATTATTATTATTATTATTATTCTTTATTTTTATTATTTACTTTATCATTATATTTTTACCTAGTTTGGTCTTTATTTATTACAGTTATTTAGTATTTATTTACCATTAGTTTTTAGCCTTTAGTTATTTGCAGTGTCAGTTTATTTATCATTATATTATCTTTATTAAATATTACTTTAGTATTGTTTATTATTAGTTTTGCCATTATTATTTTAAATATTTATTACTACTGCATTTAGTTTTAGTTTTTTTAGCTTTATTTTATTAATTTCTTTTATCAGCTTATTATTTCTTTTATTATTACCTTTTTACTATTTAATAGTTAATTAATTATATAGCCTATTTTATTTATCAGTAGTTTTAGTCTTTTCATTAGTCCTTTAATTATTAGTTTTTATTTATTACTATTAGTTTATTTACAGTTTATTTAGTTAGTTTTATTTCTTTATTTTATTCTTATTTTATGTTTCATTAGTCTTTTGGTTTAAATCTTATTAGTTTCTTATTAGCTTATTACTATCAGTTATTATTATTCATTATTTAATATTAGTTTTATTAGTTTTAGTTTTAATTTTTTTAGTCATTTTCATTATCTTGTTGTTTATTTCTTAGTTTCTTTTATTATTATCACATTAGCTTAATATTAGTTATCACAATTAGTTATTATTAGTTTAATCATTACCTATAGTTTAATTTAGCTATTATTATTAGTTTTTATTTAGAGTCATTATTATTATATTTTAGTTTATTAATATTATTATTTATTATAGTTATTATTTTAGCTTTAATATTATTATTACTTTTAGCTATTTTAGTTTTTATTAGTTTTATTTACTATTTACTATTTATTTTAGTTTATTATTTTATTATTATCAATAGTTAGTTTAGTTTTAGTTTTTATTATTATTATTAGTAGTTAGTTTAATTTACAATTATTTAATTATTATTATTTTTATATTATTATTATTATTAGCAATTAGTTATTAGTTATTAGTCTTTATTAGTAATTATTATTTTTTAGTTTTTTTATTATTTAGTATTATTGGGCTTAGTTATTTAGTTATTATATTAGTTATTATTTTAGTTTTTTAGTTAGTTTATTAGTTTTATTTTATTATTAGTTATTAGTTTTATTTGGTTTTGTTATCCTTTTAGTTATTTATTAGTTTTTTTATGTTATTTAGTTTAGTTTTATTATCCATTTAATTATTTATTTAGTTATTAGTTTATTATTAGTTATTGGCTATTAAATTCTCAATCATTATTAGGTTTAGTTATTATAGTTTTATTACTAGTTTTATTTATTATTATTATTATTAATTTTGTAATTATTATTGCTTTATTTATTATTAGTTAGTTAGTTTTCTTTATTAGTTTTTTTTTTTTAGTCATATTTATTATATTATTATTTATAGTTTATTTTATTATTTATTTATTATTATATTTTATATTTATAATCATTAGTTTATTTTTATATTTATTTTAGTTTATAATATTATTAGTTAATTATTTAGTTTATAACATTTTATTTTATTATTAGTATTAATTATTTTATTTATTTTATAGTTTATTTATTTATTATTTTATTTTTATTATTATTATATTGTTATTAATCTTTTATTAGTTATTTGTTTTTTTTTATATTATTTATTTATTTTACTAATATTATTAGCTTTAGTTTTATTATTAGTTAGTTATTAATTTGGTTTAGTTTAATTTTTATTATTATTAGTTTTTATTTATTAGTTAATTAGTTTAGTTTTTTATTTATTAGTTTCTATTAGTTTATTTTTATTAGTTTTATTATTTTATTATATTAGTTATTATATTATTTGTATTAGTTATTGTGTTTTAGTTTATTAATTTAATTTAGTGTAGTTTGTTTTAGATTTATATTATTTTTATTTAGTTATTATCTTCCATTTTATTAGTTTAGTTTTATTAGTTTTATTAGTTTTATTTTTTTTTTTATTTAATTTTTTAAGTTATTTATAGTAATTTGTTATTGTATTATTAGTTTTTTTATTAGTTAGTTTATTAGTTATTATTTTGGTTTATTATTTAGTTATTATCTTTAGTTTATTATTATTTATTATTATTATTTTAGTTTATTAGGTTTATTTAGTTTAATTTATTTATTTTATTTATTATTTTATTTTTATTTAGGTTTATTTTATTTATATCCGCTTAAGTAAATTATTTTAGTTTTATTTATTTTAGTTTTTAAT
This sequence comes from Cymbidium sinense, assembly GCA_021442155.1. Lineage (NCBI taxonomy): Eukaryota > Viridiplantae > Streptophyta > Magnoliopsida > Asparagales > Orchidaceae > Cymbidium > Cymbidium sinense. Next base: position 332,365,471 of record CM038214.1, on the reverse strand, counting down.
TTTAGTTTATTTTTTAGTTTAGTTTAGTTTATTTTTTTAATTTAGTTTTATTTTTATTTTATTTTTTAGGTTTAGGTTTTATTTTTATTTGTCAGTTTAGGTTTTATTTTATTTTTATAGTTTAGTTTTGGTTTTATTTTAGGTTTATTTTTTATTTAGGTTTAGGTTTTATTTTATTTTTAGTTTAGGTTTAGGTTTATTTTAGTTTATTTATTTTATTTAGTTTAGTTTAGTTTTTTTAACCTAGTTTATGTTTTATTTATTTAGTTTAGTTTAGTTTCAGTTTATTTATATTTTAGGTTTAGGATATTTTTTTAGTTTAAAGTTTAGGTTTAATTTTTTTTATTTATCTTTAGGGTTTCTTTTAAGGTTTAAGTTTTTATTTAGTTTTATTTTGTTTATTTTATTTATTTTTTTATTTTTTTATTTATTTTATTTTAGTTTAGTTTATTTATTTATTTTTTGTTTTGTTTTTATTTTATCTCATTTTAGGTTTAGTTTTATTTTATATTATTTTTATTTTTATGTTTATGTTTATTTATTTATTTTATTTTAAGTTTTATTTAATGAGGTTTAGCTCTGGGTTTATTTTAGTTTATTTTATTTTAGGTTTATTTTATTTCATTTATTTTTATGTTTAGTTTAGTTTTTTTTATTTAGGGTTTGCATTATTTTTTTTTTAAGTTTAGGTTCTTATTTAATTTATTTATTTTATTTTTTATTTTATTTATGTTTAGTTTTATTATATTTATGTTTTGTTTTTCATTTATTTTATTTATAGTTTATTTATTTAGTTTAGTTTATTTTATTTTAATGTTATTTCTAAGTGTTTAGGTTTTATTTTATCCATTTGTTTATTTTATTTAGATTAATGTTTTATTTTATTTATTAATTTTAAGCTTTATTTAATTTAGCCTTGCTCTCTTGATTTTGTGGTTTAGGCCTTAGTCAGGATCACTGTTAGTGGCTTTGAGGCCTAAGGGTGGCTCAGAGTCACAGGCCTGGCCTGTGGCTCAGTGGCTCAGCTGATTTAGGGCTCACCGCTTTGGATCTATTAGTGGCCTGTGAGTTTTGGTGGCTCAGTGGCTCTGGCTCCAGGCCCTGGCTCAGAATCAGTTAGTTCACTTTTAGGATTTAGTGTTTTAGTGGTCCATGGTTTTAAGGTTTGGTCAGGTTTTTTTTTATTTTTATTTTTTAAAAAAAAGTAACCCAGGTTTAAAATTTATTTTTTTTTTTATTTTAATTTATTTTATTATTACTTTTATTTAGGTTTATTTATTTTATTTAGTTTAGTTTATTTTATTTTAGTTTAGTTTTGTTTTATTTTATTTTTTTAGTTTAGTTTAAATTTTTTTATTCTTAGTGTGTTGGTTTTATATTTATTTTAGTTTGTAGGTTTTATTTTAGGTTTTATATTAGTTAGTTAAGGTTTATTTTAGTTTATTTTATTTTATTTAGTTTAGTTTAGGTTTGGGTTTAATTTATTTTAGGTTTATGTTTTGGTTTTATTTATTTTACTTTAGGTTTAGGTTTTTTTTTATTTTAGGTTTTATTATTTATTTATTTTAAGTTTTTTTAGGTTTAGGTTTTTTAGTTTTTATTTTATTTTATTTTATGTTTATTTTGTTTTTAGTTTTGTTAGTTTTTATTTTATTTAGGTTTTTTTCTGTTTAGTTTAGTTTTTTATTTATTTTATTTTAGTTTACTTTTTATCTTTTATTTTATTTTATTTATAAGTTTAGGTTTAGGTTTTAATTTAGGTTTATATGTTTTCTTTTTTTTATTTAAGTTTAGGTTTATTTATTTATTTGGTTTTATTTAGTTTAGGTTTAAGTGTTTAGTTTTTTTATGGTTTAGGGTTAGTTTAGGGTTTAGGATTTAGGGTTATTTTAGTATTATTTATTTTAGTTTAGTTGTAGGTTTTTTTATATTTTTTATTTTATTTTTAGGTTTTTAGGGTTTATAATTTAGGATTTAGTTTTATTTTTTAGGGGAAAACCCTGTATAGGGGGAATTTTATTGCCACAAAAAAGGGGTTACAAGATCCTTAAAGGGGATAAACTCCAGAACGTCAGCATATTAAGCCTGTGGGAGTAAATCCCATATCTAAGTACATCCAGAAGCAAAAGAAAAGAGTAAAGCAAGTTAAAGATACAAAGTGATTAACAAAAGTAAGCAAATGAAGGATGAGGGCCAATGTTCTACAGAAGTGATGAGAATGCTATGGAGCAACCTAGAGAAAAGAGAAAAGCAAAGATTGTAGAAAGAAGTTAGAGCTAAAGTAGTACAGAAAATGATAAGTGAGAAAAGAAAATAAAAATGGTAATAATAAAGAAGTGGGATAGAGGAGGCTCAGGCTCAGTCACACCAAGTTGAGGCAGATGCAAATATGAGCATCCAAACTTCAGCAGAAGGGTTACATCACAAGAGCTACTACCAAACCAAAATAGAGTGAAAGCATCACATCATACATAACAAACCCAGATAGCACCATTTGATGAAGATCTTTGAGCCAAAATACCTGCAAGAATAGGCAAAGCCATATACACGTATGGAAAGAGCAAAGAAAGGGCAAAGTGGGTGGGATCCCATGCCAAATATATGTCATCATATTAGGCTCCATGGCATGATAATCCCAACTCAAATGAAAGAGAGCCATCAATGTCAGGTCATCCATACTAGAAACTAGATCTAAAGGATAATAAACAGAGAATTTTGAAATCACGAAACCAGCAAAGACAAGAGCAAAGAAATTAACCCCATTCCAATCCTGTAGGACATTAATAGATATACATTCTTGGTAAACAATCCAGTAATCAGCTCAGGGTTATTTCCCATCAAAAGATAAGCAAAGAATGTAAGTAATGCAGCTCTTAACAACCTCCTTGTTTTAGAAAATTGAGAACAGTAATTATAAAGGGAAACAACATGCCCCAAGCCCAAATTACCATAGAAAATGGAAGTACAATAGCAGATAAGAAGAACAGTAAAGCCCCACCACGCACAAATCTAGTAAGAGACAATCGAGATAACACCACGTAAATAGTTTCCTTATGATCAAACTCATTAATCCAGCTCAACCAACAATCCCGAGAATAATAAGAAGGTGGCCATAAATCCACCCAATGAAATTAAATAATGCAAAGATTAAAATCAAGAGAGGCAAAAGTATAGTCACAATGATTTGCACAAATGCAGCATAAGCTAGAGGGAAAAAATAGCAGCATATGAAGTCAACTGCAAATTAAATGCTAACAAGAAAACCCAAAAGCCAATAATCAAATTATGCAGGAAACAGCCAACAACCACAAAAACAACCTTCTGGATAAGGGAAACTGCATACCCCAAGCCCAAATGACCACAGGAAATGAGAGGAAAATAGCAGATAAGAAGAAGGTAAAGGGATATGATAACAGTAAAATCCCAAAAGCCCATAACCAGAATGGGCATAAAATAGCCGAGAACCATAAAGACATCCTGCTTGATAAAGGACCTAAAAATCCAAAGGCCATCAGTGTAAGCAATAATGCAATTATTACCCCCACAAAATTTAAGCAAAATAACATCAAAATTAGTCAAAATAGATAGCAACCACAAGATAAGAGGTCAACATAAGATTCAATGATCCATAACAGCCAATCACCAAGATAGAAGAGAACAGCAAGTTAGCCAACAACCAACCCCATTAAAATGGAAGATGCTTTCCAAATAGAGAGGGAAAAGGCCTGTCCAAGGCAAGCTAGAGAAAAGAAGTGACAGCAGTCAATAAAAAAAATCCCTTCCAGAAATGGGAAAATAGGTTTGCAGCAGAACCCACAACCACAGGGTTGGAAAACAGAGAAGCCATGAAGAAAACCCAATTCTGCAAGGAGATAAGAATAAATAGGAAAACACATTGCTGGCATAAAGGGGAAAATAAATTAGCCAAAGCAATCAGCAAAACAACATCACCCTACTGAACAAGAAAGACAAACCCAGAAGCAGCTAGCTAAACAAAGGAATCAAAGATCCAGAGAAGCCAACAAATAAGATAATAAAGAACAACAAGTTGGCCAAAGAACCACCTAATACAAATAGACAATGACTTAGAAAAAAACCTAGAAAGAACCAACAAAAAAACCCTGACATAAATCAAATTGAAAAACCAATAAGAAAGTCCAAACCTGCAAGAAGATAAAGATAAACATGAGATAACAGACACTCTCCTAGCAGGTTGGAAGAAAGAGGTTACCCAAAGCAATCAGCAAAGCAACTCCAAAGGCACCCTATTGGATGAGAAGGACAACCCTGAAATAACTTGTCAACAAGGAGTCCGGATCCAGATCAGCCAACAACCAAGATGATAATTAACAGCAAATTGGCCAAAAAAAACCCCCCAATGCAAATATACAAAACAAAAGTAAAGTCCTAGAAGGATAGGGAAAGGATCAGGCCAAAGCTAGTTGAAACGAGAGGATCAGCAGCAGCCCAAAAGCTAAGAAAAGAGACAAGCAACAAAGCAAAAGCCAACAACCATTCAATAACCTCAAAAAGGTCTAGCTGATCAAGACAATCCAAAACCCCAGAAGCATAAGCTAAAATCCAATTATGTAGTTGGGTAATCACCGTGCTGTGCACAATTTTAACAGAGCTAAATGGGAGAAGATAGTAGATAAGGTGATCAACTGCAGCCCAGAAGAAAGCAGCAAAGTTAGTCAAGATAAAAACAGGCAACAAACAGCCAAGGTTAGCCTACAAATAGATATTAATTGCAACAAAGGAAGTGTCGACTATACAGGGAAGAGGGGATTAGCAATAACCATCAAAGAAACCAACCCTAAGAGCCGCATGACAAAAGGCCCAAAAATCCAACAACCAAACATAAAACATCAATAAATATTGCATCCTACATAAGAAACACTAGAAGTAACATGATACAACATAGTTACTAAGTGGTTCCAAGCCCATCTTTGATAACCAAAGAAGACACAAAATTCAATGCCAGTAGCTAATCCCACAGCATCACTAAAATTGGAAATTCGGAGGTAATTCCAATACATAATAAGGAGAAGAATATCAGATAAGTTAGGGTCAACTGTAAAGTTGAATAGAGGGATATCTGTTAAGCATTGATGCAAGGATCCTAGATTATAATTCTAGAAAAAGCAAAGAAATATGTCCCTGTTGATAAAAAAATATAGCATCAACAAATAAAGCATTAAGTAGTATATCTCCCTCCAGCAATGAGTAAACCCCTTATCATTAACAATCGAGGTAGCATTGACAGTAAGACCCCAATCAAGATTGGGGATAGTAAACCAACAACAGATGTTACACAACTCAACAATTGACCAAGTGGGAGTACTAGGATGATGCATCAGCAAATTTGAGAGGTACAACAACACTTTATCAGTGTAAGTAACAAAAGCAGGAAGCCCCCAATTAAAGGAAATGCAATTAAACTAATAGCACATGTCACAGAAATCAAAATAGCAAGTAGTATCTGGGTGAAACATCAATAAAAACCAAGAGAACAACAACACTGAATATAAAATGGGCATTCAGTTAAACAAATATTGAACTAGATCAATCCCATAGGTTAGATTAATTTCTGAGATAAGGGAGCCCAGTATTGTCCAAATTAACCAAACCACGCAAATGTTTGGGTAGGGTGAGTTGATCAAAGAAGATTATACCATCCAATCTAGCTCCCAGATTGGCAAGGTAATCAGCACATGCATTACCCTCACACCATACATGAGTGATGTTAAAATTAAATTGGGTAAGAAAAGCTTTAGTTTGCTTGAGAAGGTAGTACAATTTAGTGTTGCTCATTTTGGTGGAAGTCAAAAGATCAATCAGCAGAAGGGCATCCACCTCAATCCAAATATTGAGCCAACCATTTTGAAGGAAAATCTCAAGAGCTTTGTACACGCCATAAGTTCAAAGAAAAGGAATAGAGCAAGAATTAAGGGGTAAGCAAAAGCACATAGGACTTTACCATTAAGATTTCAAAATGCCACCACAACTTGAACCTTTATGAGACAGAGCAGTTGTTAATTTTAATAGTATGATCATGAGGTTTTACCCAATAAATAATCTTATCATTTCTACAAGAGGGTTGATCCAGTAGTTAAGACCCGCTTATTGGCCACAAATTTACAACCTTTGAATTGTTTGTAGTGAATGAGATTGGCATTAAATAAGTCACAAATTTTGTTTTTAATTCTAGCAATTATCCTCATGTGGTTCATGGGGATCTCGTGATGTTTTGTATCATTTCTGTCCAACCATATGAACCAAATAAGAGTGATTGCAGTTATGACTTTAATGTGACCTTTAATAGTGTTGTCAAAATAAACTTCAAGAAGTTAATAAAAAGTTAGGGAGCCATTGAAAATGATAATGTTAAAGAGATCATCATACCAAATCTAAAGTTTAAAAGCAATGGCCCCATTAACAAAGACATGATTCACATTCTCAATGTGAAAGCAGCATTGACATTTTGAAAGTAATTGAAAACCTTTACCCCACAACAAGGAGTCAACAGGGATGAAGTTTTTCAAAAGAATAGAATAAGATAGAATAAGTAGTGTTATTCCAAAGTTTGAGAAACATATTGGGAGAATCATGAATTTCTTTAATGTGAAGCCAAACATTTTTAAAGTTGAAATCACCATTCTGTGATAGCTTAAAAAGGATCTGATCTTGATTGGTAGGAATGATAGGAATAGTAGTAAGTTTGTTCAAGAGAAAAGAAGGAATATAATCAGTAAGTCATCAATGGAATGGGTAGAGAGTAAGTCATCCCATTTGACGGAACAAAGTTTTTTCCAAATAGGAGAGTCTCTTGCTTTATAGGGACAAATGAGGGGGTGCTTACTCTGACAATATTTAGCAGTCATGAAATTAGCCCAAAGACTATTGTTACTCCTAAAATTCCACCAGAGTTTATAGGAAAAGGCAGTGATAGCTTCATTGATTTGCTTACATCCAAGACCACCTTCAGCAAGAGTGCCACAACTTTTAAACCAAGAGGTCTAGTGCATTCATTTAGAGAAGTTATTAGAGCCCCAGAAAAATTTGTTAAGGAGACTTCACCTCAATGATAGAAAACAATGGTTTGATGAGATATAAAGGCATGGAATTAAGAGTGCTCTTAATCAAAGTGAGCCTACCACCTAAAGAGAGTAAATTAAATTAAATTTTATTAGAGATTTTTTGATAAGATCATCAAAAAATGAGATCTTTTCTCGACCTTTAAAAAAGCTTTTGAGCCTAGATAATTATTAGAAGTTGATGTTGCTAAAAAATTAGTAATTTAGAGATTTGGTTGAGTCTATTGGTAGGGATTTTAGCGGAATGAAACAACATTTACCATCATTGAGAACGACCACTTTCTTTGCCAAATTCATTTAAAAGGTTCTTAATAGTTTTACATTGCAATTATAAAAGATTATAAAATCATCAAAGAAAATTGAGATGAGGGAGACCACCATGAGTTTTAAAAAACATGGTAGGATTCTTATTGAAAAGATCATTCGTGCTCCTCAAAAGATATTCAATAGCAATAATAAAAGAGAGGGTGAAAGGGGTCTCCTTGTCTCAAGCCATGCCTAAAGAAACCAAGGGACTCACCATTCATGATAATGAGAACCAAACATTGGTAATACAATTTTGATGAGGGATGAAATTATCAAAAGCCCAAACAAATGTAAGATTTAAAAGAGGAAATCCCACGAGGTTATCAAAAGCTTTAGAGATGCCCGCTTGAGGAGGATGTTGCCACCTCTAGTAGAACATCAATGTCATGAAATTGGGCTGTAGAAGGATATTGTCTGATATAGCTCTATTTTTAACAAAGCCGCTTGGTTAGAGAAACAATTTTAGGGAGCAGATTTATCCTATTATTAATTAATTTAGTAATGAGTTTTTGAAAGAAGGTGCAAAGGTCGAAAATCATCCCAAGAATCAGATTATTAGTTGGGAACAATTAAAGTGCTAAAAAAAGTATCTAGGTAAAGAGCTACAAAGAAATCAACAACAAAGATCAACAAGGTCAAACTTAATAAAAGGCCAACAATCGAAAGAAATGGGTTGTCTAGCCATCAACGCAAGAATGTGTCAATGTTCATGCTATCGAGAGTGCTACTAATCTCAAATTTCAGTAGGACGCGAAGTGAGTAAATGATTTTCATCATTAGTAATCATGAGGATCCGTGTGTGTTGGAGAGGCTTTAAGGAGGGCTGATGTTTAATAAATTTTGAAAATGTTGTATGATAGAATCTTTTAATTTCATTATTATCGCTTATCCAAATATTTTTGATTTTTGAATAGAGTTTGGGCGCTTTCCCTTTTGAAAAGAGCATGGAAATACCTTTGTATTTGCCACCATCGCTAATATGTTTGCTAGTGGCCTTTTGACGCCAAGAGGTTTCCTCCATAATAATTTATCAAGTTATCTTAGCAAGGTTCAACTCATCAAGCTTACTAGGATCGCTTAAGACAAAGATCTTCAAGGGGAGCAAACTAATTTTGAGATTTCAAAAGATTTTAAAATGATACTTGTTCCACCAATTTAGGTTTTGTTTAAGTCTTTCTGAGCTAAGCCAAAGTCAATCATGCCTTTAACGAAATTGTCCCCGTTAATAGGGGCTATCCAGAACAATGGACAACATGACAATGAAATCATGTCAGTCCACATATTTTGGAATCTAAAAGGAGTAGGGAGGAAAGATTATCGGAAGAAGTTTTGATAGAGATCAAAAGTGGAGCATGGTCGATAAAGTTCTACTCAAATGCCATTGATTGATCCAAAGGGGATTAAAGAGGGTCCTATCAAGCCGCTGCCAAAGTCTAGAGTTATGCCACGTATAGTCGGAGCAAAAAACCAATATCAATTAGGTTGCAATCGAGGATCATATTAGAGAAATCTTCCATGGAATGGATGTTAGGAGAGCAGCCTCCCCTCCTTTCTGAGGAAGCGATAATAGTGTTGAAATCACCCCCAACTAACCAGGGTTTGTTAACCGAGGAGGCGAAGGTTCTTAAGTGATCCCAAAGGATGTTCCTACCAGCTCTATTACAAGAAGCATAGATAAAGGAACCAAGAGAAAAAAATTCATCCAATGAGATTTGAACATTAACCAATTGTTTGAGATCATCAAGGATAGAAATGTTGATTAAATTATTCCAAAAAAACCAAATTTTATTACTAATATTATAAAAGAAATTTTGAAAGCCAAGCGTTCTAGCAACATGGGTGATCTTAGAAGAGTGAATCAATGGCTCAATAACAACAAGTAAGGTTATGTTATGAGTGCGACAAAGGCTCCTAACACGATTGCGTACAGTGAGAGTCCCAATACCCCAAACATTCCAAATAAGAAAATTGAACATAATAAGGTGGAAGGAAAAGAAAAGAGATAACAAAAAAATTGAAGGAGAAGAAAAAGAGAGCATGAAGCAATTATTTATGGGAAGTTAGAGAAGATCGAGTGGTTCTAGTGGAGCTATTAGTGAACATTCTAGCTTTAAGGGATTTTTTAATAACAGTTTGAAAAGGCCTATCTATGTCCAATGTATCTCCATCAGAAAGGGAGTGGTTGGTGATATCTAATAGGAGTGATTCACAAAGCATTCCTAATAGTGATTTCTCCTTCTTCAGTATCAGAGTTAGGTTGAGAAATTGGGTTAGCATGGATATCACTCTGTAGGGTAATAGAAGGAGAGGTTGTGACACCATTAATAGCACAAATTTCATTCTCATTTCCATGATTATTATTCAGATTTTGGTCCGTCACCGAGGTATCAACATTTTTCAGAATAATTCCAAAATTATTTTTGAGATTTTGATCCAACTTGAGATTTCCATTCAAATCACCATTATGATTCATATGAGTCAAGGGATTGTCTTGTGATGCCAAATTATTACAAGTTGGAGTAATGTTAATTAAGTTATCATTAGTTTCCTCACAAACCTCAATATCATTATTTTTACCGCATTGTTCTCCAATAAAATCAAGAGATAGTAAAGGAGGGGTAGGAGGGTGAGTTTCATTTTGAGTAGCTTTAGGCACATAAGTGAACTTATTGGTTTTTTCATTTCCTAGAATGGGATTAGGATCCGACAATTTATTCTTTTTAAGATTAGGGTGTAACACAAAGCATTCAGAGTGATCATGACCATGGATCTTACATTGTGTGCAAAAAATAGGGAAATTTTCAAATTCCACTTTCTGATTATACCAAAAATTTTTTGAATCGATCCAAACTTCTTTAGGGTACTTTTTGGTAATATCAATCTCAACCAAGATACGTGCAATAGATGGCCAAGATCTCACGGCGGTGGCTTGATCAATTTGAAGGGGCCTACCAAAGAGAGCCCCAACCTTAAATAGGACTTGATGGGTAACATAATGTATCCTCATGTTTGGAAAGGCTAGCCATAAAGGAATAATAGGGGATTCCTCTTTGACATCAAAAAGAGGTGACCATTTCAAGAGCCTCATTTGACAATTATACACAAAGTAGGAGCGACGAACAAAGACTCTTGAGTAGTCTCAATCATTCGATAGCTGAATAAGGATATGCCTAGGATCGATCAACCCAATAGTGAAAACTCCCGAAAGCTTTAGGCTATGAAAGAAGGATCAGATATTGTCAAGAGTCGGGCGACGTAAGGAAAATTTTCCAACTAATGAAAATTCAAAGGGCTTTGCCAATTTTTCCACATCAAGATCTAAGCACATTACAGCCAGCATTCCATGGAAGGAAGTTGAGATTAAGTTAACCGAAGCATTAGAGCAAGTGTTCTTACCAGATAATGCGTCCTTGAAGGACTTAACAGTAGGCACAGTAACGGATGAAGTCGGATTCAAATTACCTTGTAGATCGGAAGTCTTAGCCGATGCCTCCAAGTTTGATGAGCTCGGGTGCGTGGAAAGCGACACCCCCGCCATTGTGAGATCAAGGGAAAATCACATAAGAGGCCAAATCGAGAGCAATAAACCAGAAAATATGATCGGGGAAGGCCGAGGAGTGGCCAAACCACAAGAAAAATGAAAGGGAACACGAAATAGCCAGAGAGAGAGCCACGACCGAGAGGAGAGGAAGGTTTTTTTTGGTTGGTTTAGGATTTAGGGTTTGGGATTTAGGGTTTAGGATTTAGGGTTTATGGTTTTTAGAGTTTAGCATTTAGGATTTAGGATTTAAGGTTTAGTGTTAAGGGTTAGGTTTTTTTATTTTTATTTTTGTTTTTAAATAAAGTAAACTAGTATGTTTTGGTTTATTTTTATTATTTAGTTTATTTTTTATTTGTTTTTTTATTTTTATTTAAGTTTGTTTTTATTTTTATTTAGTTTAGTTTATTTATTTTAGTTTAGATTTTTTTATTTTAGTATTTTTTTAGGTTTAGGTTTTAAGTTTTATTTTTCATTTTATAGGTTTATGTTTTATTTTTCATTTTTAAGATTAAGTTTAGGTTTTTATTATATTATTTTAGGTTTAGGTTTTATGTTTTTCTTTTAGGTTTATTTTTGGGTTTTATTTTTTAGTTTAGGTTTAGGTAAATTTTTAGTTTATTTTATTTTATTGATTTTTGGTTTAGTTTTTTTTAGGTTTAGGTTTAGGTTTAATTTATTTTATTTTTGTTTATTTTAGTTTAGGTTTAGGTTTATTTTATTTTTATTTTAAGCTTAGGATATTTTTTTAGTTTAAGGTTTAGGTTTTATTTTATATTTATTTTTAGGTATTTTTTGGTTTAGGTTTTTATTTAGTTTTTATTTTATTTTATTTTATTTTAGGTTTAGTTTTTATTTTATTTATGTTTTTTATTTTTAGGTTCATTTTATTTTTTTTAGATCAATTTATGTTTTTATTTAATTTATTCTATTTTTAGGTTTAGGTTTAAGTTTTAGTTTAGGTTTTTATTTTATCTTATTTTTTATTTAGGTTTAAGTTTAATTATTTATTTTATTCTTAGGTTTTATTTATTTTAGGTTTAGGTTTTTAGGGTTTAGGGTTAGTTTAGGGTTTTGGGTTATTTTAGTTTAGTTTATTTTCATTTTGGTTTAGGTTTATTTTATTTTGTTTATTTTATATTTATTTTAGGTTTAGGTTTTATTTTAGTTTAGGGTTTAGGTTTCATTTTTTATTTATTTTAAGATTTATCATTTAGCTATAGATTTTAATTTTATTTTAATTTTAATTTATTTTTATTTTATTTTTATTTATTTTAAGTTTATTTTATTTTTATTTTATGTTTAATTTTTGTTTTCTTTAAGTTTCTTATTTTTAGGCTTTTTTTTAGTTTAGTTTAGGTTTTTATTTAAATTATTTTAGATTAGTTTTTATTTTTTATTTTAATTTATTTCTATTTTTAGGTTTAGGTTTTTATTTTATTTTATCTTTATTTTATTTAAGTTTAGGTTTTTTATTTATTTTATTTTAGGTTTTATTTAGTTTAGGTTTTTGTTTTTTGAATTTTAGGGTTTAGGGATTAGGGTTTAGGGTTAGTTTAGGGTTTAGGGTTTGAGGTTTAGGGTTTAGGGTTTAAGGCTGTAGGTTTTAGGATTTAGGGTTTAGGGTTTAGGCTTTTATGATTTAGGGTTTAGGGTTTTAGGGTTTTAGGATTTAGAGTTTAAGGTTTAGGGTTTATTATTTAGGGTTTAGGGTTTTTAGAGTTTAGAGTTTAGGGTTAGGATTTTTTATAATTTTTATAATTTTTTCTTAAATAAGTAAACCAGTAGGTTTAGGTTTATTTAGTTTTTATTTATTTATTTTAGTTTATTTTTTATTTTTATTTTTTTAGTTTATTTTTTTTAGGTTTATTTATTTTAGATGAGGCATTTATTTTTGTTTATTTTTTGGTTTAGGTTTAGATTTAGGCTAGTTTAGTTATAGCTATTATTATTATTATTATTAGTTTTAATTATTAGTTTATTTTGTTAGTTATTAGTTTTTTATTAGTTATTATTAGGTTATTATTAGTTTTATTATTAGTTTAGTTAGTTTAATTAGTTTTATTAATTTTAGTTTTTATTTATTATTATTAGTTATTAATTATTATTATTACTTATTATTATTAGTTATCAGTTTTTATTAGTTTATTATTATTAGTTAGTTTTATTAGTTATTTAGTTTAATTATTTTATTTAGATATTTAGTTTTTCTTGTTATTATTAGTTAGTTTTTAGATTTTAGCTTAGTTTAGTTAGTTGTTTAGTTATTAGTTTTAGTTTTAGATATTTTATTATTTAGTTATTAGTTAGTTATTAGTTATTAGTTAGTTATATTAGTTTATTATTTATTAGTTTTATTTGTTAGTTTTATTAGTTATTATTAGTTTGTCAGTTTGCTAGTTTTTATTAGTTTTATTAGTTTAGTTAATTAGCTTAGTTTAGTTATCAGTTTAATAGTTTTATTAGTTTTTAGTTTATTATTATTAGTTATTATTAGTTCTAGTTTATTAGCTAAGTTATTAGTTTTATTACTTTTATTATTAGTTAATTATTATTATTATTTATGTTATTTTATTAGTTTTAGTTTAGTTATTTAGTTATTAGTTTTAGGTTTTTATTATTAATTAGTTATTTAGTTATTTATTAGTTTTATTATTTAATTTATTATTTTAGTTTATTAGTTGTTAGTTTAGTTATTAGTTTTAGTTTATTTTTTTAGTTTATTAGTTTTTAGTTATTAGGTTTTAGTTATTTATTTAATTTATTAGTTATTATTAGTTAGTTTTTAGTTTTTATGTTTAGTTTAGTTAGTTATTTAGTTATTAGTTTTAGTTTTAAATATTTTATTATTTAGTTATTAGTTATTAGTTATTAGTTAGTTATTAGTTAGTTTTTTAGTTATTATTAGTTTATTAGTTAGTTAATTTTTATTAGTTTATTAGTTTAGTTAGTTAGTTTAGTTTTATTATTAGTTTATTAGTTTTATTAGTTATTATTAGTTTTTAGTTTATTACTTATTGTTAGTTAGTTTATTAGTTTTTATTATTACTTAGTTATTATTATTAGTTAGGTTATTTTATTAATTATTAGTTTTAGTTTAGCTATTTAGTTATTAGTTTTAGGTTTATATTATTAATCAATTATTTAGATATTTATTAGTTTTATTATTTAGTTTCTTATGTTAGTTTATTAGTTTAGTTATTAGTTTTTGTTTATTAGCTTAAATTTTTAGTTTTTAGTTATTAGTTTTAGTTATTAGGATTTAGTTATTAGTTTTATTAAATTTATTATATTATATTTGTTCATTAGTTTTATTTTATTTGTTTCATTATTTAGTTTTATTTTATTTATTAGTTAGTTTTATTTTATTTAGTTTAGTAATTAGTTTTATAGTTTATTATTATTATTATTATTATTATTATTTATTAGGTTAGTTTTTATTAGTTATTAGTTAGTAGTTTAGTTGTTATTAGTATTAGTTTAGTTATTTAGTTATTATTTTAGTTTGAGTTAGATAGTTTTAGTTAGTTTTAGTTATTAGTTTTTTAGGTTTTATTAGTTTAGTTATTAGTTGTAGTTAGTTAGTTTAATTATTTTTTATTTTAGTTATTAGTTTAGTTATTAGTTATTATTAGTTAGTTAGTTGTTATTAGTTTTTCTTAGTTATTAGTTTAGTTATTAGTTAGGTTATTAGTTAGTTATTATTTATTTATTATTAGTTTTATTTAGTTATTAGTTTTTAGTTTTATAAGTTATTTATTAGTTAATTAGTTATTAGTTATTATTATTAGTTTTTTAGTTTATTAATAGTTATTATTTAGATATTATTATTAATTAGTTTATTATTAGTTATTAGTTTAGTTAGTTTTTTAGTTATTATTATTTATTAGTTTAGTTATTTAGTTAGTTTTATTATTAGGTTTAATTTTTAGTTATTAGTTTAGTTATTTAGTTTAGTTACTTATTATTATTTTAGTTAGTTATTTTAGTAGTTATAAGTTAGTTAGTTACTTAGTTTAGTTATTAGTTTAGATAGTTTATTAGTTAGTTAGTTGTTAGTTAGTTTTTAATAGTATTATTTATTTATTTATTTATTTATTAGTTTATTAGTTATTAGTAAGTTAGTTATTATTAGTTATTAGTTTTTATTAGTTAGTCATTAGTTAGTTATTAATTTAATTATTATTTAGGTTTAGTTAATTTTAGTTATTAGCTAGTTTTTTGTTTTATTAGTTATTAGTTATTATTATTATTAGTTATTAGTTATTTTTTATTTACATTTATTATTTATTATTAGTTAATTAGTTAGTTTTTTTTAATTTTATTATTTATTAGTTTTTTAGTTGTTATTATTAGTTTTTTTAGTTATTTATTGGTTATTAGTTTATTGATTAGTTTAGTTATTATTAGTTAGTTAGTTTTCATTTAGTTAGTTATTTATTATTAGTCTTTAGTATTTTTATTATTAGTTTTTAGTTCTTTATTATTAGTTAGTTAGTTTAGTTATAAGTTTATTAGTTATTAGTTATTATTAGTTACTTATTTAGTTTAGTTATTATTAGTTATTAGTCATTTAGTTTTTAGTTCATTAATTTAGTTTATTAGTTCAGTTTAGTTTTTTTGCTTTAGTTTAATTATTAATTATTTAGTTTTTATTAGTTATTAGTTATTAGTTTATTAGTTTATTAGTTAATTTATTATTTATTTCATTTATTAGTTTAGTTTCATTTTTTAGTTATTTAGTTAATTTTATTAATTATTAGTTTATTAGTTTTTAGTTATTAGTTTAGTTATTATTATTATTTTAGTTATTAGTTTTTTAGTTTTAGTTTTATTAGATTGTTATTATTAGTTAGGTTATTTTATTAGTTTATTATTGGCCAAATTTCTTTAGTTTTATTATTTAGTTTAGTTTTTTTAGTTATTAGTTTAGTTTTATTAATAGTTAATTATTAGTTTTTTATTTTAGTTATTTGTTTTATTTAGTTATTAGTTAGTTAGTTAGTTTATTATTAGTTTAGTTATTAGTTATTAGGTTTTAGTTTTATTTACTAGTTTAGGTTAGTTATTATGATTTAGTTTTTTAATTAGTTTAGTTAGTTTTTTAGGTCATTAGGGTTTTTTTAGTTTTTATTAGTTAGTTAGTTTTATTAGTTTTTCAGTTTTTTATTAGTTTAGTTAGTTTGTTTAGTTTGTTTATTTTAGTTTTTAGTTTAATTTTAGTTTTTATTATTAGTTTTAGTTATTTGTTATTTAGTTTAGTTAGTTAGTTTTTATTAGTTATTAGGTTTAGTTTTATTAGTTTTATTAGTTAGTTTAGTTTAGTTATTAGTTTTATTTGTTTATTATTAGTTCTTATTTAGTTTTTATTAGTTTTAGTTATTATATCGAGTCATTATTATTAGTTATTAGTTTAGTTTAGCTTATCAGTTATTAGTTTAGTTATTTATTTATTAGGTTTATTATTAGTTTTTATTAATTAGTTAGTTAGTTTATTTTTTATTATTTATTAGTTTATTAGTTAGGCTTTTTTGGTTAGTTACTAGTTATTAGTTATTAGCTTAGTTAGTTTATTATTATTAGTTAGTTATTTATTATTAGTTTAGTTTTATCAATTATTTAGTTATTAGGTTTAGTTAGTTATTATTAGTTATTAGTTATTAGTTTATTAGTTAGTTAGTTTAATTTTGTTTGTTAGTTTATTTAGTTTTTATTCGTTATTAGTTATTATTATTTGTTTTAGTTTTATTTGCTATTAAATTAGTTATTAATTATTATTTTTTAGTTTTAATTATTATTAGGTTTAGGTTTAGGTTTAGTTATTAGTTTTATTAGTTAATTATTTATTATTAATTTTAGTTATTATTAGTTATTAGCTAGTTATTAGCTATTATGTGTTTATTAGTTTATTACTTTATTTTAGTTAGTTTAGTTTTATTAGTTAGTTATTATTATTAGTTTTAGATAGTTTTTATTAGTTATTTTGTTTAGTTATTAGTTTTTTTAGTTTTAATGGTTATTTATTAGTGTAGTTATTAGTTTTAGCTTTATTATTATTATTAGTTATTAGGTTTTTTATTAGTTTTATTAGTTATTATTAGTTAGTTAGTTTTAGTTAGGTTATTTAAATATTAATTATTAGTTACTAGTTTTAGTTATTTATTATTTAGTTTTATTAGCTTATTATTAGTTTTTATTAGCTATTATTTATTTTATTTAATTTTATTATTTATTATTTTATGTTTATTAGTTAGTTACTTTTTAGTTTAGTTATTATATTTAGTTTTTAGTCAGTTAGTTTTTTTATTAGTTTATTAGGTTTTATTATTTAATTATTTTATTTTATTAGTTATTTAGTTTAGTTATTTATTATTAGTTTTATTATTAAGTTTAGTTATTAATTTTGTAATTAGTTAGTTATTATTAGTTTTATTAGTTAGTTTTATTAATATTAGTTAGTTTTTATTAATTTTAGTTCTTTAGTTATTAGGTTTTAGTTAGTTATTAGTTAGTTTAATTTAGTTATTTTTATTAGTTTAGTTAATTAGGTTTTTAATTAGTTTTATTAGTTATTATTATTTAGTTATTAGTTTAGTTTATTATTTTTTATTAGTTAGTTTTAGTTTTTCATTATTTCAGTTTAGTTATTTAGTTATTTAGTTATTAGCTATTATTATTAGTTATTTGTTATTAGTTAATTAGTTTAGTTTTTTTATTTTTATTAGTTATTGCTAGTTACTTTAGTTATTTATTATTAATTTTTTAGTTTAGCTAGTTATTTATTATATAGTTAGTTCTTAGTTATTAGTTTATTATTAGTTTTTTTAATATTATATATTTAATTTAGTTTATTTATTTTAGTTTATATATTTTATTTTATTTTTTTTGGTTTAGGTTTTTTTTTTTAGTTTAGCTTTATTTTTATTTTACTTTTTAGATTTAGGTTTTAATTTTTTTTATTTTTAGGTTAAGGTTTAGATTTTTTTTTTAGTTTAGATTTTAGGATTTTATTTTGGGTTTATTTTTAGGTCTTATTTTTTCATTTAAGTTTTGGTTTATTTTATTTTATTTAGTGTAGGTTTAATTTATTTTAGGTTTATGTTTTTGTTTTATTTATTATAGTTTAGTTTATTTTAGTTTATTTTAGTTTAAGTTTAGGTTTATTTTATTTTTATTTTAAGTTTTGGTTTATTTTTAGTTTAGGGTTTAGGTTTTATTTTTTATTTATTTTAAAGATTTTTTTAGTTTAGTTATATATTATTTTTATTTTAGGTTTAGTTTTTATTTTATTTAGGCTTTATAGTTTTAGGGTTATTTTATTTTTAGTTTAGTTTAGGTTTTTATTTATTTATTTTATTTTACTTTTTAGTTTTATTTTATTTTATTTATAGGTTTATGTATAGGTTTTAGTTTAGGTTTATATTTTGTCTTATATTTTTATTTTATTTAGGTTTAGGTTTATTTATTTATTTTATTTTTTGGTTTTATTAATTTAGGTTTTATGGTTTAGGGTTTAGGGTTAGTTTAGGGTTTAGAGTTATTCTAGTTTTGTTTATTTTAATTTAGGTTTAGGTTTATTTTATTTTTGTTTATTTTATTTTTTAGGGTTTAAGGGTTTAGGGATAGTTTTAAGATTTAGGGTTTAGGGTTTAGGATTTAGGTTTTAAGATTTAGGGTTTAGGGTTTTTAAAGTTTACGATTTAGCGTTTACGATTTAGGGTTTACCATTTAGGGTTAGGTTTTTTTAATTTTAATTTTAATTTTTAATTTAAGTAAATGAGAATGTTTAGGTTTATTTTTTATTTAGTTCATTTTTTATTTTTATTAGTTTATTTTATTTTTTATTTTTATTTAGGTTTTTTTATTTTTATTTCTTTAGCTTATTTATTTTTGTTTAGGTTTTTTTATTTTAGTTTATTTTTTAGGTTTAGGTTTAGGTCTATTTTTTGTTTAGTTTTATTTTTACTTTATTTTAATGTTTAGGTTTTATTTTTTATTTTTAATATTAAGTTTAGTTTTTATTTTATTTTTTTAGTTTAGGTTTTAGGTTTTTTTCTTAGGTTTATTTTTAGGTTTTATTTTTTATTTTAGGTTTAGATTTATTTTTAGTTAATATTATTTTATTTAGTTTAGTTTTAAATTCTTTTAGGTTTAGGTTTTATTTATTTTAGTTTAGTTTATTTTATTTTAGGTTATGGTTTATTTTATTTATTTTAGGTTTAGGGTATTTATTTAATCTAAGGTTTAGGTTTTATTTTTTATTTATTTTTAGGTTTTTTTAGGTTTAAGTTTTTATTTAGTTTTTATTCTATTTTATTTTAGGTTTATTTATTTTATTTTTGGCTTAATTTTTATTATATTTAGTCTTTTTATTTTTAGGTTTATTTTATTTTTTTAGTTTAGTTTAGCTTTTTATTTATTTTATCTTTGTTTAATTTGTATTTTTATTTTATTCTATTTTTAGGTATAGGTTTTAGTTTAGGTTTTTATTTTATCTTATTTTTTATTTTATTTAGGTTTAAGTTTATTTATTTATTTTATTTTTTAGGTTTTATTTAGTTTAGGTTTAGGTTTTAAGGTTTAGGATTTATGATTTAGGGTTAGTTTAAGGTTTAGGGTTTCGTGTTATTTTAGTTTAGTTTATTTTCATTTAGGTTTAGATTTATTTTATTTTGTTTATTTTATTTTAATTGTAGGTTTAGGTTTATTTTTTAGTTTAGGGTTTAGGTTTTATTTTTTATTTATTTTAAATTTATCTTTTAAGTTTAGATTTTTATTTTATTTTTATTTTAGGTTTATTTTATTTTTATTTTATGTTAATTTTTATTTTCCTTAAGTTTTTAATATTTAGGTTTCTTTAATTTTTTTAGTTTAGTTTAGATTTTCATTTAATTTATTTTAGTTTAATTTTTATGTTTTCTTTTATTTTATTTCTAAGTTTAGGTTTATTTTTTTATTTATTTTATTTATTTTATTTAGGTTTAGGTTTATTTATTTATTTTATTTTTAGGTTTTACTTAGTTTAGGTTTAGTTTTTTCAATTTTTAGGGTTTAGGGATTAGGGTTTAGGGTTTAGGGTTTGAGGTTTTGGGTTTAGGGTTTACGGTTGTAGGTTTTAGGGTTTAAGGTTTAGGGTTTAGGCTTACAGTGTTTAGGTTTTAAGGTTTTAGGGTTTATGGTTTAGGGTTTAAGGTTTAGGTTTTAGGGTTCTAGGCTTAGGGTTTAGGGTTTAGGGTTTATGGTTTATGGTTTAGGGTTTACAGTTTAGTGTTTATGATTTAGTATTTAAGGTACACGGCTTTTAGGGTTTAGTGTTTAGGGTTAGGATTTTTTTAAAATTTTTTTAATTTTTAATTTATTTTAAATAAGTAAACCGGTAGGTTTAGGTTTATTAAGTTTATTTTTTTATTTATTTTAATTTATTTTATCCTCTTTATTTTTATTTAGGTTTATTTTTATTTTTATTTTATTTAGTTTATTTATTTTAGATTAGGTATTTTGTTTTTGTTTATTTTTGGTTTAGGTTTTTGATTTAGGTTTAGGTTTAGGTTTAGGTTAGTTTAGTTCGAGTTATTATTATTATTATTAGTTTATTTAGCTAATTATTAGTTTGGTTATTAGTTTTTATTAGTTATTATTAGTTTATTATTAGTTTAGTTAGTTTAGTTAGTTTTATTATTAGTTATTATTTTATTAGTTTTATTAGTTTTAGTTTTTAGTTATTATTATTAGTTAGTTTTTAGTTTTATTATTAGTTATTAGTTATTATTATAGTTAGTTTTATTAATTCTTTAGTTTATTTATTTTAGTTAGATATTTAGTTGTATTAGTTATTGTTAGTTAATTTTTAATTTTTAGTTTAGTTTAGCTAGTTATTTAGTTATTAGTTTTAGTTTTAGTTATTTTATTATTTAGTTATTAGTTAGTTATTAGTTATTAGTTATTAGTTATTAGTTAGATATTAATTAGTTTTATTAGTTTATTATTTTTAGTTTTATTAGTTAGTTTTTTAGTTATTATTAGTTTATTAGTTAATTAGTTTTTATTAAATTTATTAGTTTAGTTTGTTAGTTTGGTTTAGTTATTAGTTTATTAGTTTTATTAGTTAGCTTTATTAGTTTTAATTTATTATTATTAGTTATTTATTGGTTTTAGTTTATTAATTATTAGTTAGGTTATTAGTTTTAGGTTTTTATTATTAATTATATTTAGCTTTTTTATTAGTTTTAATATTTAGTTTATTATTTTAGTTTATTAGTTTAGTTATTAGATTTAGTTTATTAGTTTAATTATTAGTTTTTAGTTATTAGTTTTAGTTATTAGGTTTTAGTTTTTAGTTTTATTAGTATCAGTTAGTTAGTTTTATTTTATTAGTTTGGTTATTTAATTTTATTATTATTTATTTTATTTAGTTTAGTTATTAATTTTATTAGTTTATTATTATTATTATTTATTAAGTTAGTTTTTGTTAGCATTAGTTATTAGTTTAGTCATTAGTTTAGTTATTATTATTAGTTTAGTTATTTAGTTATTATTTTAGTTTTAGTTATTAGTTAGTCAGTTTAGTTATTTTTTATTTTAGTTATTAGCTTAGTATTAGTTATTATTAGTTATTTTATTATTATTAGTTTTAGTTTTTTAGTTATTAATTTTTTTAAGATATTACTTTAATTATTAGTTAGTTATTATATTAGTTAGTATGTTTAGTTTAGTTATTAGTTTTTAGTTTAGTTATTAGTTATTATTAGTATTAGTTTTATTATAGTTTAATTTATTAGTTATTATAATTGGTTATTATTTAGTTATTATTAGTTTTTATTTGGTTATTAGTTATTGGTTTTATTAGTTAGTTGGTTATTAATAGATTATTAGTTTATTATTAGTTATTATTTAGTTATTATTATTTATTAGTTTATTATAAGTTATTAGTTATTAGTTTAGTTTTTTTTTAATTATTATTATTTATTAGTTTTCGTTATTTGTTATTAGTTTAGTTATTTTTTTAGTTTTATTAGTTTAGTTATTTAGTTTACTAGTTATTTAGTTAGTTTTATTATTAGGTTTATTTTTGTAGTTATTAGTTTTTTTATTATTTATTAATTTTATTAATTTAGTTATTTATTATTAGTTTAGTTAGTTATTTTATTAGTTAATAATTAGTTAGTTATTTAGTTTAGTTATTAGTTTAGTTAGTTTAGTTATTAGTTTTAGTTTTTAGTTATTATTTATTAGTTAGTTTTTATTAATTTTATTATTTATTTATTTATTCATTTATTTATTAGTTTATTATTATTAGGTTTATTAATTATTGGTTAGTTAGTTATTATAACTTAGTTATTAGTTTATTATTAGCTTATTAATTTAGTTATTAGATATTAGTTTTTATTAGTTAGTTATTATTTTAGTTATTATTTAGGTTTATTTAGTTTTAGTTATTCGTTAGTTTCTGATTTTAATTAGTTATTAGTTATTTTTATTAGTTAGTTAGTTAGTTATTTTATTTAATTTTATTAGTTATTATTATTAGTTTATTAGTTTAGTTTATTAGTTAGCTATTAGTTATTTATTTAGTTATTATTAGTTAGTTAATTTTAGTTTAGTTAGTTATTTATTATTAGTTTTTTTTTTAGTTTATTATTATTATTAGTTTTATTATTATTATTATTATTTTATTATTATTATTATTATTATTAGTTTATTAGTTATTATTAGTTAGTTATTTAGTTTAGTTATTATTAGTTAGTTATTATTATTAGTTAGTTAGTTTTTAATTTATTAGTTTAGTTATTTAGTTATTTAGTTTATTAGTTTAGTTTAGTTTAGTTATTAGATATTTTTTTTATTATTAGGTTTTTAGTTTTAGTTAGTTTTAGTTATTAGTTTATTAGTTAGTTTTTAGTTTAGTTAGGTTATTTAGTGAGTTTGATTTTATTAGCTATTATTATTATTATTATTATTATTATTATTATTATTATTATTATTATTATTATTTATTATTATTATTATTATTATCATTATTATTATTAGTTATTATTATTAGTTATTAGTTTTTTTAGGTTTATTAGTTTTAGTTAGTTATTAGTTAGTTTTAGTTTATTAGTTATTAGTTTTATTAGTTTTATTAGTTTATTAGTTTATTAGTTTTATTAGTTTTTTCACTAGATAGTTATTTATTAGTAAATTTATTAGTTTATTAGGTTTTTAGTTGGTTAGTTTTATAGTTTTATTAGGTTTATTATTAGTTATTTTAGTTTTTTATTTAGCTTTTTTATTAGTTTTATTATTTAGTTGTTATTAGTTATTATTAGTTATTAGTTTAGCTTTTAGTTTATTAGTTTCTTAGTTATTAGTTATTATTTATTTTATTATTAGTTTAGTTATTAGTTTTTTAGTTTTATTAGTTATTTATTAGTTTAGTTATTTATTAGTTTAGTTTTTATTAATTATTAGTTAGTTATTATTATTAGTTTTAGTTATTATTAGTTAATTTTTAGTTAGTTTATTATTAATTATTATTAGGTTAGTTATTTATTAGTTATTATTATTAGTTTTATTAGTTATATAGCTTAGTTATTATTATTATTAGTTTTAGTTTATTAGTTTATTAGTTTTTAAGGTTTTATTATTAGTTAGTTTTGTTAGTTTTATTAGTTATTAGCTTAGTTTAGTTATTTAGTTATTAGTTATTAGTTTAGTTATTTAATTTATTATCTTTAGTTATTTTCAATTAGTTTATTAGTTAGTTAGTTTAGTTTATTTTTATTATTATTAATTTATTATGTAGTTATTAGTTTATTAGTTTTATTAGTTATAAGTTTTATTATTTAATAATTATTAGTTTATTTAGTTTATTATTAATAGTTATTAGTTAGTTATTATTATTAGTTATTTAGTTCTTAGGTTTAGATAGTTATTATTAGTTTTAGTTATTAGTTTATTAATTAGTTAGTTTTTATTAGTTAGTTTACTTAGTTTTTATTAGTTATTAGTTATTATTATCAGTTTTAGTTTCATTAGTTATTAATTTAGTTATTATTTTTTAGTTTTTAGTTTTAGTTATTATTAGGTTTAGGTTTAGGTTTAGTTAATAGTTAGTTATTAGTTTTATTAGTTTATTATTATTAGTTATTAATTTTATTAGTTTATTATTATTAGTTTTTAGTTTAGTTATTTATTTAGTTATTATTATTAGTTATTAGTTATTAGTTAGTTAGTTTTAGTTAGCTTTTATTAGTTATTAGTTTAGTTAGTTTTATTAGTTTATTAGTTATTTTAGTTATTATTTATTAGTTATTTAATTTATTAGTTTATATTATTATTATTATTTATTTAAATTTTTATTATTAGTTATTAGTTTATTATTTAGTTATTAGTTAGTTTTTTATTTGTTTAGTTATTTATTATTAGTTATTATTTATTAATTATTATTAGTTAGTTTATTAGTTTAGTTAGTTTATTTAGTTTTTATTTGTTTATTATTATTATTTAGCTTTAGTTTTATCATTTTTAGTTTTTTATTAGGTTTAATTTAGTTATTTAATTAATATTAGTTAGTTATTAATAATATTAAGTTATTAGTTTTAGTTTTAGTTTTATTAGTTATTAGTTAGTATTTATTATTAGTTTTATTATTAGTTATTTAGTTTTAAGTTTTTGTTATTATTTTATTAGTTTTTATTTAGTTTTAGTTATTTAGGTTTTTATTAGTTAGTTATTTAGTTTTTAGTTATTAGTTATTAGTTTAGTTATTTAGGTTATTAATTTAATTAGTTATTAGTTATTATTTTTATTTGTTATTAGTTATTAGTTTAGGTTATTAGTTTATTAGTTTAGTTATTATTAGTTATTTAGTTATTAGTTTATTATTATTAGTTTAGTTTAGTTTTGTTATTCTTATTAGTTATTAGTTTAATAGTTAGTTATTAGTTATTAGTTTTTAGTTAGTTTTATTATTATTATTATTAGTTTTAGTTTTTAGTTATTATTAGTTAGTTAGTTTATTAGTTATTAGTTGTTAGTTTTATTAGTTTAGTTAGTTAGTTATTATTAGTTGATAGTTTATTTTTTTGATTTGTTAGTTTATTATTATTAGTTTAGTTTATGTCTTATTAGTTATTAGTTTTTTAGTTAGTTTTTATTAGTTATTAGTTATTATTATTTATTTATTTATTATTAGTTTTATTAGTTAGTTAGTTATTACTTTATTTTTTATTATTAGTTATTAGTTTAGTTTGTTATTAGTTTAATTATTATTAGTTATTTATTAGTTATTAGTTAGTTATTTAGTTAGTTAGTTTTATTAGTTAGTTTTTTAGTTTATTATTAGTTATTACTTTTTTATTATTTAGTTAGTTATTAGTTTATTAGTTTAGTTATTTATTTTTTAATTTATTTATTAGTTTTAGTTATTAGTTATATGTTTAGTTTTATTAGTTTAGTTATTAGTTATTTAGTTTATTATTAGTTATTGTTTTTTGTTTTACTAGTTATGAGTTATTATTAGTTATTATTAGTTATTAGTTATTATTAGTTAATCAGTTTTAGTTATTAGTTTATTAGTTTTTTATTTTAGTTATTATTATTTTTAGTTATTTAGTTTATTAGTTTAGTTATTTATTTAGTTATTAGTTTATTAGTTTATTATTTTAGTTATTATTAGTTATTAGCTTTATTAGTTAGTTATTTTATTATTATTAGTTATTATTAGTTTATTAGTTTTTTTAATTTTATTAGTTATTAATTATTATTAGTAATTATTATAAGTTAATTATTTTGTTTAGTTTATCATTTATTTTAGTTATTAGTTTTATTATTAGTTAGCTATTATTATTAGTTTATTAGTTATTTAGTTATTAGTTGTTAGTTATTATTAGTTATTAGTTTATTAGTTTATTAGTTTTTATTATTAGTTATTTTAGTTATTATTAGTTATTATTAGTTATTAGTTATTTTTAATTAGTTAGTTATTATAGTTTTTATTATTAGTTATTGTTAGTTTTAAGTTTATTATTTATTTAGTTAGTTAATTTTATTATTATTTATTAATTATTAGTTATTAGTTAATTAGTTTTTTATTAGTTTTTATTAGTTATTAGTTTAGCTATTATTAGTTAGTTTTTAGTTTAGTTATTATTAGGTTTTATAGTTATTAATTTTATTATTAATTAGTTATTATTATTAGTTATTTATTTTTATTATTTTTAGTTATTAGTTAGTTATTAGTTAGTTATTTGTTATTATTAGTTTATTAGTGTATTAGTTTTTTTGGTTAGCTTAGTTTTAATAGTTAGATATTATTATTAGTTTTAGTTAGTTTTTATTAATTATTTGGTTTAGTTATCAATTTTTTTAGTTATTAGGTTTTTTATTTGTTTTATTAGGTTTACTAGTTATTATTAGTTAGTTAGTTTTAGTTAGGTTCTTTATTTATTAGTTATTTTTAGTTATTAGTTATTTATTAATTATTAGTTTTAGTTATTTATTATTTAGTTTTAGTAGTTTATTATTAGTTTTTATTAGTTTTTATTTATTTTATTTAATTTTATTATTTATTATTATTAGGTTTATTAGTTAGTTAGTTTTTAGTTAGTTAGTTATTTTATTAGTTTATTAGGTTTTATTTTTATTTATTTAGTTTTATTAGTTATTTAGTTTAGTAATTTATTATTAGTTTTATTATTAGGTTTAGTTATAATTTTTATTATTAGTTAGTTATTACTTTTATTAGTTAGTTTTATTATTATTAGTTAGTTTAGTTATTAGTTATTTAGTTAGTTTTGTTTTAGTTATTTAGTTATTAAGTTTTAGTTAGTTATTAGTTAGTTTTATTTAGTTATTTTTTATTAGTTTAGTTTAAGGTTTTAATTAGTTTTTTATTTAGTTATTTATTATTAATTAGTTTTTTAGTAGTTAGTTAGTTGGTTAGTTTTATTAATTATTATTATTTAGTTATTAATTTAGTTTATTAGAATTTTATTAGTTAGTTTTAGTTTTTTAATTTAGTTATTAGTTATTATTATTAGTTAGTTAGTTAGTATTAGTTATTAGTTATTAGTTGGTTAGTTTAGTTTTTTTTAGTTTTTTTAGTTATTATTAGTTCTTTTAGTTATTTATTATTAGTTTTTTTAGTTTAGTTAGTTATTAATTAGTTATTTATTACTTAGTTAGTTATTAGTTATTAGTTTATTATTACTTTGATTATTATTAATTATTAGTTTAGTTATTATTAGTTAGTTTATTAGCTTATTAGCTTTATTATTAGTTATTAGATATTATTAGTTTAGTTATTATTAGTTTATTAGTTTTAGTTAGTTATTAGTTTATTAGTTTTTATTGTTATTAGTTTTTTTTGTTATTAGTTTTATTAGTTAATTATTATTTAGTTATTATTAGTTTTTATTAGTTATTAGTTTAGTTTTAGTTTAGTTAGTTATTATTAGTTTATTATTATTAGTTATTAGTTATTTTTAGTTAGTTAGTTATTATTAGTTAATTAGTTTTTAGTAAGTTATTAGTTAGTTTAGTTTATTAGTTTTAGTTTAGTTATTATTATTATTATTATTATTATTATTATTATTATTATTAGTTTGTTAGTTAGTTTTATTTAGTTATTAGTTAGTTTAGTTATTAGATATTTAGTTATTTGGTTTTAGTTATTTAATATGAGATTTTAGTTAGTTATTAGTTAGTTTTATTTATTTATTTTTATTAGTTTAGTTTATTATGTTTTTTTAGTTTTTTATTTAGTTATTTATTATTAGTTAGTTTTTTTATTAGTTAGTTTGTTATTTATTTTTATTAGTTATTAATATTTAATTATTAGTTTAGTTTATTAGTTTTTTATTAGCTAGTTTTAGTTTTCTTAGTTTTTTAATTTAGTTATTTAGTTTTTCAGTTATTATTAGTTATTAGTTATTAGTTATTTAGTTTACTTTTTTTAGTTTTATCAATTATTATTAGTTAATTTAGTTATTTATTATTAGTTTTTTTAGTTTAGTTAATTATTACTTAGTTATTTATTATTTAGTTAGTTATTAGTTTTTAGTTTATTATTAGTTTTATTATTATTAGTTATTATTTAGTTATTATTAGTTATTATTATTATTATTATTATTATTATTATTAGTTGTTAGTTTATTAGTTAGTTTATTATTATTAGTTATTTATTAGTTTATTAGTTTTATTATTAGTTATTAGTTATTTATTAGTTTAGTTATTATTAGTTTATTAATTTTAGTTAGTAATTAGTTTATTAGTTTTAGTTATTATTAATTTTTTTGGTTATTAGTTTTATTAGTTAGTTATTACTTAATTATTATTAGTTTTATTAGTTATTAGTTAAGTTGTAGTTTAGTTAGTCATTATTAGTTTATTATTATTAGTTATTAGTTAGGTTATTTTAGTTTTTAGTTTTTTAGTTATTATTAGTTAGTTTAGTTAGTTAGTTATCATTAGTTAACTAGTTTTTAATTAGTTATTAGTTAGTTTAGTTTATTAGTTTTAGTTTAGTTAGTTATTATTATTATTATTAGTTTTTTTAGTTTTATTTTTATTTAGTTAGTTAGTTTTAAGTTTATTAGTTAGTTTAGTTTTATTAGTTCTATTTTATGCATTATTATTGGTTAGTTTATTGGTTTTGGGTTTATTAGTTATTATTAGTTTAGTTTTTTTTGGTTTTATTAGTTTAGTTTAGTTTTTTAGTTAGTTATTTAGTTATTTAGTTATTATTAGTTAGTTATTTTATTAGTTATTAGTTTAGTTTTGATTATTAGTTGGTTATTAGTTATTAGTTTTATTATGTTTTTATTAATTAGTTATGGTTATTAGTTTTATTAATTTTTATTTTGGTTATTAGTTATTAGTTATTATTAGTTATTATTAGTTACTTATTATTAGTTCATTTTATTATTAGTTTTAGTTAGTTTAATTACTTATTAGTTATGTAGTTTAGTTATTTTTTAGTTTATTAGTTTATTAGTTATTAGTTTTTAGTTTTTAGTTTTTTTTGGTTATTAGTTATTATTAGTTTTTATTATTTATTAGTTATTTAGTTTTTTTATTATTTTATTTTTTTTTTAGTTATTATTATGGTTATTATTTTATTATTGGTTATTATTTTTTTTTGGTTATTAGTCATTATTTAGTTTTATTTATTATTTTATTTGTTTAGTTTATTAGTTTATTAGTTTATTTAGTTTTTATTAGTTATTAGTTATTAGTTTTATTAGTTATTAGTTTATTATTATTATTATTAGTTTTAGTTATTATTTATTAGTTTAGTTATTTATTAGTTTTATTAGTTATTAGTTAGTTTAGTTTTTATTAGTTAGTTTATTTAGTTATTATTTAATTTAGTTATTTATTATTAGTTATTAGTTTTTATTAGTTTTTTAGTTTAGTTATTATTATTATTAATTAGTTATTATTAGTTTAGTTATTTATTTAGTTATTGGATTTTTTTTGTTTATTTGTTTTATTATTGGTTATTAGTTATTTAGTTTTTTATTATTGGTTTAGTTTATTATTTTGGTTAGTTAGTTTATTTAGTTTTATTATTTTTTATTATTATTATATTATTGGTTATTATTTATTAATTAGTTAGTTAGTTTATTGGTTATTTGTTTATTAGTTATTAGTTAATAAGTTTATTGGTTATTAATTATTATTTTATTATTTTAGTTTAGTTATTGGTTTTCTTATTAGTTATTATTATTAGTTTATTATTTTTAGTCATTATGTATTATTTTGTGTTTAGTTTAGTTTTTAGGATTATTTTTATTAGTTTTTTAATTGGTTATTAGTTAGTTTATTGGTTTAGTTTATTATTAGTTATTAGTTTATGGTTATTTGGTTTTATTAGTTTATTTATTATTTATTTTTAGTTATTATTGGTTATTAGTTTTTGGTTTTATTATTTTATTGTTATTTGTTTTGGTTAGTTTATTTATTTTATTTATTATAAGTTATTATTTTATTAGTTAGTTATTTTATTAGTTTTTGGTTTGTATATTTATTATTATTATTATTATATTTATTAGTTATTGGTTTATTGGTTTTTTTAATTTAGTTATTAATTAGGTAATATTAGTTATTCATTTTTATTTAGTTATTTAGGTTTTATTATTAGTTATTAGTTTATTAGTTTTATTATATATTTTATTATTATTATTTTGGTTATTAGTTTAGTTATTATAAGTTTTAGTTTAATTTTTAGTAATTTTAATAGTTATTATTATTAGTTTTATTTATTATTATTATTATTTATTAATTATTAGTTTATTATTATTTTCTTAGTTATTAGTTAGTTATTATTAGTTATTTTTTTAGTTATTATTAGTTTTAGTTATTATTAGTTTAGTTATTTAGTTATTTATTAGTTAGTTTAGTTTATTAGTTAGTTTAGTTTATTAGTTAGTTATTAGTTTTAGTTATTAGTTTAGTTATTTATTATTAGTTTTATTAGTTTTTATTAGTTAGTTTGTTTATCATTAGTTTATTTATTATTTATTTAGTTATTAGTTTAGTTATTTTATTACTTTTTATTAGTTTATTAGTTTTATTTTATTATTAGGTTTTAGCTAGTTAGTTAGGTTTTTAGGTTTTTCAATTATTATTAGTTTAGTTATGAGTTATTATTAGTTATTAGTTTTTTAGTTTATTAGTTAGTCATTAGTTTCTTTATTAGTATTAGTTTAGTTAGTTTATTATTAGTTTAGTTTATTTTTTTTTATTTAGTTAGTTTTTATTAGTTATTAGTTTATTAGTTTTTTTTATTAGTTTAGTTATTATTATTATTTTAGTTATTAGTTTTTAGTTTTAGTTTTATTAGTTTATTATTATTAGTTTGGTTTAGTTTTACTAGTTTATTATTAGTTAGTTTTTAGGTTTAGTTAGATTTAGTACATAATTAATTTTAGTTATTAGTTTAGTTCAGTTTTTTTAATTTAGTTTTTTATTATTAGTTATTATTGGTTTTTAGTTATGTTTTATTAGTTTTATTTGGTTATTAGTTAGTTAGTTATTTATTAGTTTAGTTATTAGTTATAAAGTTTTAGTTTAATTAGTTGGTTTGGTTTTAGTTTAGGTTTTAGTTTTTTAGTTGGTTTTTATTATTAGGTTTTATTATTTTTTATTTTAGTTTTTTATTAGTTTAGTTTAGTTTTTTATTAGTTTTATTTTAGTTAATTGGTTTATTTTTATTAGTTTAGTTTAGTTTTTTTTTGGTTGGTTTTAGTTTTATTATTAGTTTTTTAGTTAATAGTTATTTAGTTTAGTTAGTTAGTTTTTATTAGTTTTATTTAGTTAATTTAGTTAGTTATTAGTTTAATTAGTTTATTTTATATATTATTTTATTTTTATTAGTTATTATTATTATTATTATTATTAGTTAGTTATTTAAGTTATAATTAGTTATTATTATTATTAGTTTTAGTTATTTTTTTAGTTTATTTATTTTATTAGTTAGTTTTAGTTTTAGTTATTATTTTTATTAGTTAGTTTTTATTGGTTATTTATTATTAGTCTAGTTATTATGTTTTAGATATTATTAGTTATTAGTTTTTATTATTTATTATTAGTTTAGTTATTAGGTTTATTTATTATTATTAGTGATTATTAGTTTATTAGTTATTAGTTTATTAGTTTACTTTTATTATTATTAGTTCATTTGATTATTAGTTTTAGTTTATTAGTATTATTATTTAGTTTTATTAGTTTTTTAGTTTATTTATTATTTAGTTATTAGTTTTTAGTTATTAGTTAGTTATTATTATTGGTTATTAGTTTATTTTTCTATTTAGTTATTAATTTAGTTATTTTTAGTTTATTATTATTAGGTTTTTGTTTTATTATTTAGCTATTTATTAGTTTTTAGTTTTTTAGTTTAGTTTAGAACTATTATTATTAAGTTTTAGTTTATTAGTTTAGTTTATTAGTTAGATGGGTTATTAGTTATTTGTTTTAGTTATTATTAGTTTTAGTTAATAATAGTTTATTAGTTTTTGAATTATTATTAGTTTTAGTTTAGTTATTATTTCTAGTTAGTTATTAGGTTTAGTTAACTTATTATTTAGTTAGTTATATTAGTTATACGTTTATTAGGTTTTTAGTTATTATTAGTTTTATTAGTTTTATTATTTATTTATTATTTATTACTTAGTTTATTAGTTATTAGTTAGTTTATTATTAGTAGCTATTAGTTTAGTTTATTATTAGTTTTTAAGTTATTTATTTTTAGTTATTATTTTTATTTTGGTTTTAATAGTTATTATTATTATTTAGTTGTTATTTATTTGTTATTAGTTTTAGCTATTAGTTTTTATTGGTTATTATTAGTTTATTAGATTATTAGGTTTTAGGCTTAGTTTCGTTATTATTATTAGTTTTTTTTTAGTTATTAGTTATTAGTTTGACCTTTTTAGATTATTATTATTTAGTTTTATTAGGTTTTAGTTTATTAGTTTTGGTTAGGTTTATTATTTAGTTTATTGGTTAGTTTTATTAGTTTAGTTTATTATTAGTTATTTAGTTTATTTTATTAGTTTTTAGTTTTTTTAGTTTTTAATTATTACTTAGTTATTTAGTTTTTATTAGTTAGTTTTTTATTATTAGTTTATTAGTTATTAGTTTAGTGAGTTTAGTTAGTTTTTTATTGGTTTTTTTTATTATTAGTTTTTATTATTATTATTAGGTTTTAGTTATTTTTATTAATTTAGTTTAGTTAGTTTATTTGGTTTATTGGTTAGTTTTTAGTTATTGGTTTATTATTATTATTATTATTATTATTTTATTATTATTATTAGTTATTAGTTTATTTTTTTTGGTTATTAGTTTATTAGTTATTGGTTAGTTAAGTTTATTAGGTTTTATTAGTTATTTAGGTTTTAGTTTAGTTTTTATTTAGTTTAGTTATTAGTTATTTTATTATTAGTTAATTGGTTTTTTTATTATTGTTATTAGTTAGTTTTAGTTTTGTAGTTATTATTAGTTTTAGCTTTATTAGTTTAGTTAGTTATTAGTTTTTGTTTATTAGTTTTATTTAGTTATTAGTTTTTATTAGGTTATTAGTTTATTTGTTTAGTTTTAGTTTTATTACTGTTGGTTATTTATTTTATTAGTTTTAATAGTTTAGTTTTATTAGTTAGTTTAGTTATTAATTTAGTTATTTATTTTATTATTATTAGTTATTTAGTTTGTTATTAGTTATTAGTTTATTTTTAGTTATTACTTAGATAGTTTAGTTTAATTTTTATTAGTTTTTTATTATTTATTATTTATTTATTAGTTATTATTAGTTAGTTATTAGTTAGTTCATGTCTTCATGTATCTTCCTCCTTTGATTTGGTTTGCTCCACTTTAAAGGCATCACATGGCCTCCTAGGACAAAACCTTCTAGCCAATGCTCATCCTTATCCCCCGTAATACTAATTCTAATTCCTAATGTAAAATTATATTAAAAATAAGAAAAGTAAATCTAACTACACCTGTAAAATAGAGGTTAGCTAAATATACATACAACCAAAGTAGTTATATTTATTATTTGGACTTAGCACTGCATTAACTAAACCTATCCTAACTTGAATTATGCTTTAAACTTAAGCAACCAGAAATAGAGTATTTATATTTATTTTTAAGCATCCCCTTAAACATAATCCCTGACATAAAACATGATTAGGCTAATCACAACATACCATCCAATCTATGAAACATGCACCCTAACATTCAGTCTAAAATAATACATCACAAAATAAAACATATATCACACCATGTACCATCCTAATATAAAGCTAGAAGTGATGACTTAATCTAATGTGTGTGAATTAAGGCTTGTGTGGTATGTCCTAATTAGGCATTAAGGTTAAGATTTTCTAATTATAAAATATTCAATTTAAAGGGTGGTTTCACTTCAAGTGCTTTAATTGATTGGCAAGTTTTAATTGTGTTTTCTTTGGTCTTATGTGACCTACAACTAAGTGTTATAAAGAGAAGAAAGAAAATTTCTCTATTTCTTCCTTACCCTAAGCCACTTCCTAAAGCATGTTAAGTTGATTTAGTTCTCTTTAGTGAATGGCTTATTACACATTTTAAACTAATCCTAAGTTTAGTGTCACTTTAAATGATCCTATTCAACATGAAAGGCATATTAGGACTAACTTAATTAAATTACTATCATACGACATATATCAAGTTATTTCTTTCGATCACATGTAGCATGCATATGACTTAATTCTAAGTATAACTATACATGCAACATATTTCTTTTATCACACTTTAACTGAAAGATGCATATGTGTATTTTGTAAAAAAATGAGATTTTCACTCATTAGCTAAATGCACATACAAGTGTATAAAAGTTTTAAGCGGATACTTCGTCATTGTTATACCAGGGGAGTGAGGTAAAGACCTCTTTGGGGATACTTAAAACCTCGAGTCCCCGAAATATCTAGACTAGATATACCCACTATTCTTGAATACACATGAATGTATAAATGACTACAAGAATGAAAAATCATGCAAAAGTTATAGTTCTTTCAATTGAAAGTAGATTTATATTCATTAGCTAAATGCACATACAAGTGTATAAAAGTTTTAAGCAAATACTTCACCATTGTTAAACCATGGGAGTAAGTTAAAGACCTCCTTGGGGCAACTTAAAGCCTCACATCCCCGGAATGCCCATACTAGATATACCCACTATTCTTGAATACACATGAATGTACAAATGACTGCAAGAATGGAAAAGCATGCAAAAGTTATAATTATTTCAATTAAAAGAAGATTTTTATTCATTATCTAAATGCACATACAAGTGTATAAAAGTTTTAAGCGGCTACTTTGCCATTGTTAAACTAGGGGAGTGAGGTAAAGACCTCCATGGGGCTACTTAAAGCCTTGCATCCCCAGAATGTCCAGACTAGATATACCCACTATTCTTGAATACACATGAATGTACAAATGACTAGAAGAATGGAAAATCATGAAAAGTTGTATTGCTTTCAATTAAATTATTTATACATGTGAGCTAAAATTCTATCTTAATTATAACATAGAAATACATAGGAATGAATTCAAACAAATGTTGTGTCCTTTTTAAATGGGCTATACACTTGTTAACATTCAAACTTTATGTAAATCCATATAGACTAAAGAAAGAGAACTCCATATCACATGTTCACCATAGACATCCAATCTTATAAATATTTATAACTATTCACTCCAAATATTATAGTTGATTTATATACTTTTAAAATAACTTTGATTTAATAGTGATAATAGCCACACATATTATAAATTTAATTCAACACATGCAAGCTTAACATAAAGAAATTTTCATTTGATTTAATTAATTTTGAAAAGATAAATGTATGATTTCAAATGACATACAACATTTAGCAAGATTGGAATGGAATAATAAGACATAAACACATGTTTTATTCAATCAAACTAATTCCTAAGGACAATCATGTTAAATAAAACAACTTAAAATAAACCAAAGCTTTTTTTATGTATCATTTTTTGAAGTCATGTTTGATTTTTTTTAAGAATGTGAAGAGAAGTTTGCTGATCCTAACCCATTCCTGTGTTTGTGACTTAATTTGGTTTAATGAAAAGGTAATTAGGAGAATTTTATGAGTTAATTAAGTTATCTTTATGCTTTAAGTACATTAATTAACCCTTACCTATATAACCTTAACATAACTAATCAAATAATTATGAGCCAACATGAAATGCATAAAATAAATTTGCAATGATCCTAAGAAATGAAAGGGTCTAATTCAATTTGGCTCATAATTAATGATTAATTAAATTAAGAGATTTAATTAAGTACACATATGGTTTTCCCACACATGTGAGCTAACCGTAATTTCCTTAAATGTCTTTAGGCTATTAAACACCTAAAGACCAACCCCTCAATTAAATAATTAGGATCTAATGTATTTTAGATTTTAGTTAGGTTAATGAAATCATTAATCACCTAATTAAAATTAAACTTAATTGCCACATGGGTTAACTATCCTCCAAATTAAGTAGACTTAGGAAAAATATTAGGAAAGAGATCCCAATTTAATCCCTAAGTCTCCTCACTATTAAATAGTGATAAATGAGCCCAACTAATTAATTAATTTACTGTTCATGTGATTAATTATCCCTTCATCAATTTAAGAGAGTAATTAACTCCTAATTAGCTAATTATCCTAATTAATTAATGAATAAATCGCAAGAAAATTAAGGGATGCATAGGTCATCCCCCTAAATAATCTTAAAAAATTTTGGGGTTAATTAATTAATTAATTAGGGAGTAATTAAAGTAATTAATTTTTTAATTAAATCCTAATTATGTTCTAATTACTATTCAAAATCAATTAAGAATATTTTAATAAATTCCTCTCTAAATTACCTTCAAAATGAATATATATTTGTATTTTTTTATGATTTCTCTATGATTTAATATGATTTTCCAAAGTTTTGGCTAATTTAAATGACTTTTCATGATTTTTATAAAGTTTATTAATTTATTTTAACCAAATTAGGCTATTTGAGTTTCAAAATGTAATATCTCCCAATCTAAAATTTTTTTATCGTGAAATTTTTATGTTATGTGTATTTTAACTTTAATTTCAATCCCTAAAAATTTTAAATCAATTTAATTTGTATTTTTGGTTTAATTAATTAAATTTAATTTTTAATAAAACTCTAATTAAGCTCAAAATATTTAGTACCATTTGGGGATTTTTGTTTGTTGGATTCTTCTAAGAAAGATGAATTCAACGAGCCCTTATTTATAATTTTAGTTAAGTATTTTATTTTCTATGAATTTTGAATTACTAGTGATTTAAATAATTTTAAAAGTAGAAAATCCAAAATTTTCTACTTACCCCAGACAAAGATGACACTAACGTGGCAACACGGCCATGTCGCACGATTGATGGTTGCATGGTTCCACATGGCATGTGGCACGCGGTGATTAGCGCACCTGCGTCGCGTCGAAATGAGCTGAAAGGGAGAGAGGGCATAATTTTGATCGACCTTTCAATCGAATCGGATGGTCCAGATCAAATCTACTTAATTTGAGGGCCAAAATAGTGCAAATCCATCATGAAATTGCATTTTCTATTTCCCCACCTGGATTAGATGGTCGCTACTTGGCCTATAAAAGTGATGAATAGTGCAAATCGATGAGATTTTCAAGATTTTTGCAAATTTTGAACAAAATCTTATCCGAATGGGCTAATTTTCACATTGATTCACACCAAAAAGCTTCTATTTTCATATTGAGATAATATACAATGAAAAATGCAAAGGTTTCCTAAGGAAATTCCTAAAATCATACTAGAATCATCACAAACAAAAGCTCATAAGGTCGACTACAACTCTTCAAGATTACCTCAACAAGGATGATTTTTGATGAAGGTGATGATCAGAGAATGCTCCTGAATGCAAAAGAAGCTTTGGAATGGATCTAGACTTTTGCATCCCTTTGGAACGATGTATCCACCAATGGCTGCCACTTCCTCTCCAAAATCTACTTAATTTTGATGGTTCTCACTCAAAATGAAGTGGGAATGGTTGCTGGTTGGTTTGGGAGCTATAGGGGAGTGAAATGAGGGCAAGAGGAGAAATTTTCAGGATTATATTTTCTTATCTTTGATTTTTTTTACAATCCTCTTTTTTAATTATAATTTTTGGCCCCTAGTGGATGTCCTATGGCTTGGGATGGTTGGGAATGGCAGAAAATCATCCTCAATGGCTTCACTTGAGTGGAGGAAGGTGTGAGAATGTAGACAAGGTAAGGGGAGTGGGAGTCCTTGCTTGCCAAGTGTTCCAATGGGGAGGTAATTCACCTCCCCATGAGTCATGACGACCCACCACCTCTGTGCTGGTCTGTCTAGAGCCTAGGACTAATGGATGAGTGCCAAGTGGCCAAGAAAGAGAAATGACCATTTAGGTGAGTATCTTTTCTCATGGGGTGCCCTTGAACTAAGCCCAAAGTAGTCATTTGGCATTAGATTTGATTTGAGAAGATTTGAAATAAGTCAAAAAGTGAGTTGGACCAAATTTAATGTCATTTGGAATTCATTTGGTTCAATTTGACTTACTTTGACCCATTTAGGTCAAATTAAAATGGATTAGGTTGACAAATTGGTCAAATTGGGTCAAACCAAGAGTTGGGTCGAGTTCAAATGATAATTTAGAGTGCATTGGTCCAATTGGTTTCAATCAATTTGGCCTAGGTTGGATTTTGATTTGGCCCATGTTGGCCATTTAGGTCAATTTGGGTCAACTTTTAAGAGACAATTGGGTTAGGTTTGGCTCAATTGAAGGACAAGTCATGTTCAATGTTGGGGTTGATTTGAATATTAGTTTTAATGGATTAGCTTATTAATTTAGTTTGGGTTCATAGTTAAAATTGACTTAGTCAATGAGCTAGGTTGACTTGGTTTGACCTAATTTATGATAATTTCTAGGTAAAAGGCATGTCATGAAGTTTGGATTGGCTTGATTTTGGGTTGAGTTTAATTTATGATTGTAGATTTCATTTATATTTGGATAGATTTGAAGGAATGATTGATTTAAGAGAAAATCCGTTGGTTTTGATTTAATTTTAGAGGATTTGGCCAAGTTCAAGAAATTGGCTTAAAGGGTTTTGAATTGGGTTATGACTTGATTTTGGACTTGGTTTTGTTCATGGAATTCAATCATAAGGTTTATGAAGAATTTTGAGCTTGGATTTGATCATGGGAATCATTTGAACTTGAATTTGAATTTGATAGTTTGATTGATTGAATTGATATTTGAGAAAATTAAATGAATTGGGATTGATTTGAATTTGTAAATTTAAGTCCATAGGATGAAATCATCTTAAGGGTTTGAATTTGAGTTTGATCATGGATTTCAATCAAATGATTTAGAATTCATATATTTATTTTGAAAATGAGTTTGAGGTTTGGTTGGAAATTTGGATTTGAATTGAATTTAAGGTGTACATGGATTGGATTTAGGCTACATTATAGGTGATTTTCTTAAGTCCCTAAGACATGGCTAATATGATTAACCCTTCTAAGTCTCTAGGCTTGGGTTAAGTGTTCACTAATCACTAAAGTGTCTTATGACTAGTCATAGCATCTAGAGGACTCTAAGTCTAAGAAGAGGAGGTTGAGAACTCACTCCAAAGTGAGGTCAATAAGATTTAAGTTTAATTTTTAATTTATTTTTAAGTTTACTTTTAGTTTTAGGTTTTCATTTAGTTTTTTTAGTTTATTATTTATTTTATATTAGGTTTAGTTTTATTATATTTAGGTTTATTTTAATTTTTTAGTTTATTTAAAGTTTTTATTTATTTTATTTTTATTTTAGGTTTAGGATTTTTTTTATTTTTTGTTATTTTTAGGTTTAGGTTAAGTTTTAAATATAGGTTTTAGTTTATGTTTTCATTTTATCTTATTTTTTATTTTATTTGGGTTTAGGTTTATTTATTTATTTTATTTTTAGATTTTTAGGGTTTAAGGTTTAGGGTTTATGGTTAGTTTAGGGTTTAGGGTTTATGGTTATTTTAGTTTAGGTTTAGGTTTATTTTATTTTATTTTTATTTTAGGTTTAGTTTTTTTTTGGTTTAGGGTTTATGTTTTATTTATTATTTATTTTTAAGTTATATTTTTAAGGTTTAGGGCTTTAGGGTTTAAAGTTTAGGGTTTAGAGTTTTAGGGTTTATGGTTTAGGGTTCTAGGTTTAGGTTTTAGGGTTTAGGGTTTAGGGTTTAGGGTTTATGGTTAGTTTTAGGGTTTAGGGTTTAGGGTTTAGGGTTC
This sequence comes from Cymbidium sinense, assembly GCA_021442155.1. Classification (NCBI taxonomy): domain Eukaryota; kingdom Viridiplantae; phylum Streptophyta; class Magnoliopsida; order Asparagales; family Orchidaceae; genus Cymbidium; species Cymbidium sinense. The sequence goes on along the minus strand of CM038214.1, from coordinate 332,325,728 downwards.
TATGTTTAGGGTTAAGTGTTTAGGGTTAGTTTTTAGGTTTTGGGTTTTGGGTTTTGGGTTTTTAGGGTTTATTAGTTTTATTATTATTTTTTATTAGTAAATAGGTTTAGGATTAGTTTACCTTTTTTAGTTTTATTTTTATTTCTAAGTTTAGGTTTAGGTTTAGGTTTATGTTTCAGTTTAGGTTTAGGTTTTTATGTTTTATAGTTTAGGATTTATTAGTTTAGCATTTAGGGTTTTAGAGTTTAGGGTTTAGTAGTTTTTTTAGGTTTTAGGTTTTAGGTTTAGTTTTAGGGTTTAGTAGTTTATGGTTATAAGTTTAGGGTTAGTTTTAGTTTAGATTTAGTTTATGGTTTTAAGGTTTTAGTTTAGGTTTATTTTTTAGATTAGTTTTAATTTTTTAAAATTTTAAACTAGTAGGTTTAGGTTTATTTAGTTTATGTTTATTTATTTTAGTTTATTTTATTTTTTATTTTATTTAAGTTTATTTATATTTATATTTAGTTTAGTATATTTATTTTAGTTTTAGTTATTTTAGTTTAGGTATTTTATTTTAGTTTATTTCTGAGGTTTAGGTTTAGATTTGTTTTATTTAGTTTAAATTTTATTTTATTTTAGGTTTAGGATTTATTTTTATTTTAGGTTTAGGTTTAAGTTTTATTTTTGAGGTTTTAGGTTTTATTTTTATGTTTATTTTAGGTTTTATTTTTTTAGTTTGGGTTTAGGTTTATTTTTTTTTATTTTATTTTAGTTTAGGATTAGTTTTTTTTTAGGTTTAGGTTTAGGTTTTATTTATTTTAGCTTAGTTTATTTTAGTTTAGGTTTATTTTATTTCTATTTTAGGTTTAGGTATTTTTTTCAGTTTAAGGTTTAGGTTTTTTTTATTTTTTTTAGGATTTTATTTCATTTTATTTTATTTTATTTTAGGTTTAGTTTATATTTTATTTAGGTTTTCAATTTTGAGTTTATTTTATTTTATTTAGTTTAGTTTAGGTTTTATTTATTTTATTTTTAGTTGGTATTTTTTATTTTATTCTATTTTTTTTGGTTTAGGTTTAGGTTTAGGTTTAGGTTTTTATTTTATCTTATTTTTTATTTTATTTAGATTTATGTTTTATTTAGTTTAGGTTTAGGCTTTTAACGTTTAAGGTTAAGGGTTTGGGGTTATTATAGTGTAGTTTCTTTATGTTTAGGTTTTGGTTTATCTTATTTTTATTTTAGGTTTAGGAGTTTTTTTTTGGTTTAGGGTTAGGTTTATTTAGTTTTATTTTATTTTATTTTTAGTATTTATTTTATTTAAGTTTTTTATTTTTAGGTTTATTTTATTTTTTTAGTTTACTTTAGGATTTTATTTAGTTTATTTTAGTTTAGTTTTATTTATTATTTTATTTTATTTCTAGGTTTAGGTTAGGTTTTATTTTATTTTATTTTTTATTTTATTAAGTTTAGGTTTATTTATTTATTTTATTTTTAGGCTTTATGTAATTTAGGTTTAGATTTTTCAATTTATAGTGTTTAGAGTTTAGTATTTAGGGTTAGTTTAGGATTTAAGTTTTAGGGTTTGGTGTTTCAAGTATAGGGTTTAGGGTTTAGGGTTTAGGCTTCTAGGGTTTCAGGTTTAGGGTTTTAGGGTTTAGGGTTTAGGGTTTTAAGCTTGGGGTTTAGGGTTTAGGGTATATAGTTAATTTTAGGATTTAGTGTTTAGGGTTTGCGGTTTAGGGTTTACGATTTAGGGTTTAAGGTTTAAGGTTTAGGGTTCAGGATTTTTAGGGTTTAGGGTTTATTTTAATTTTTTAATTTTATTTTTTTAAACTCATAGGTTTAGGTTTATTTAGTTTTATTTATTTTATATTTTATTTATTTTTTATTTTATTTTATTTTATTTAGTTTATTTATTTTAGGTTTATTTATTTTAGTTTAGGTATTTTATTTTTGATTAATTTTTGGTTTAAGTTTAGGTTTAGGTTAGTTTAGTTTTAGTTATTATTATTATTATTATTATTATTATTATTATTGGTTTTAGTTATTAGTTTATTTAGTTATTAGTTTAGTTATTATTTTTTATTAGTTATTATTACGTTATTATTAGTTTTATTATTAGTTTAGTTAGTTTAGTTAGTTTTATTATTAGTTATTATTTTATTAGTTTTATTAGTTTTAGTTTTAGTAATTTTATTATGTAGTTACTAGTTAGTTATTAGTTAGTTTTATTAGTTTTTTATTTATAGTTTTATTAGTTTGTTTTTTAGTTATTATTAGTTTTATTAGTTTAGATAGTTAGTTCAGTTTAGTTATTAGTTTATTATTTTTATTAGTTTTTAGTTTATTATTACTAGTTATCTAGTTTTTAATTTATTAGTTAAGTTATTAGTTTTTATTACTAGTTAGTTGTTATTATTAGTTAGGTTATTTTATTAGTTATTAGTTTTAGTTTAGTTATTTAGTTATTAGTTTTAGGTTTTTATTATTAATTAGTTATTTAGTTATTTATTAGTTTATTATTTTAGTTTATTAGTTATTAGTTTAGTTATTAGTTTTACTTTATTAGTTTAGTTTATTAGTTTTTAGTTATTAGTTTTAGTTATTAGGTTTTAGTAATTAATTTTATTAGTTTTATTATATTATTATTAGTTATTTAGTTTTATTTCATTAGTTTAGCTATTTAGTTTTATTATTATTTATTAGTTAGTATTATTTTGTTTAGTTTAGTTATTAGTTTTATTAGTTTATTATTATTATTATTATTATTATTATTATTATTATTATTATTATTATTATTTGTTATTAGGTTAGTTTTTTTATTGGTTGGTTATTGGTTATTAGTTTGTTCTTATTATTGGTTTAGTTATTTAGTTATTATTTTAGTTTTAATTTTAGTTATTAGTTTTTAGGTTTTAATAGTTTTGTTATTTTATTGGTTAGTTAGTTTAGTTAATTTTTATTTTAGTTATTAGTTTAGATATTAATTATTATTAGTTAGTTATTATTAGTTTTAGTTTATTAGTTAGTAGTTTTTTTTAGTTATTAGTTTGGTTATTAGTTTGTTTTTATTTAGTTATTATTTATTTGATCTAATTATTAGTTATTAGTTTTATAAGTTATTTATTAGTTAGTTGGTTATTATTATTAGTTTATTAGTTCATTGTTTATTATTTATTAATATTTATTTAGTTATTATTATTATTATTAGTTTAGTTAGTTTTTTAGTTATTATTATTTATTATTTTTTGTTATTAGTTATTAGTTTAATTGTTTAGTTAGTTTTATTATTAGGTTAATTTTTTTAGTTATTAGCTTTTTATTAGTTACTAGTTTTATTAGTTTAGTTATTTAGTTTAGTTATTTATTATTAGTTTAGTTAGTTATTTTATTAGTTATTAGTTAGTTAGTTATTTGGTTTAGTTAGTTTATTATTTAGTTTAGTTATTAGTTTGGTTATTGGTTTTTTTTATTATTTATTTATTTATTGGTTTATTATATTGGGTTTATTATTATTGGTTGGTTAGTTAGTTATTATTAGTTTTTATTAGTTTATTTGTTTGGTTATTAGTTTATTAGTTATTACTAGTTGGTTATTAGATTAGTTATTTAGTTATTGGTTTTAGTTTAGTTGGTTTTATTGGTTATTAGTTTTATTAGTTATATTATTTATTAGTTTATTTAATTTTATTATTCATTTTAGTTAGTTAGTTAGTTATTTTATTTAATTTTATTAATTTTTAGGTTTTAATTATTATTATTTTTTTAGGTTATTTTATTTGTTAGTTATTAGTTTAGTTATTATTAGTTATTAAGTTTTTGTTTAGTTGGTTTGTTTGTTTGTTGGTTTTAGTTTATTAGTTAGTTAGTTTAGTTATTTTTATATTAGTTATTATTTGTTATTATTTTGGTTAGTTATTATTAGTTAGTTATTATTAGTTTATTGGTTTAGTTTAATTTTAGTTTATTATTAGTTTTAGTTTTTAGTTTAGTTAGTTTAGTTATTAGTTTATTAGTTAGTTTTTAGTTTAGTTAGTTTATTTAGTTAGTTTTATTTTAGTTATTATTATTAGTTTATTATTAGTTATTAGTTTATTAGTTTTTATTAGTTTATTAGGTTTATTAGTTTAGTTTATTAGTTAGTTATTAGTTAGTTTTAGTTTAATAGTTTTATTAGTTTTTTATTAGATAGTTATAAAATAGTTAGTTTATTAGTTTATATAGTTATTAGTTTACTAGGTTTTTAGTTAGTTTTGTTATTTAGTTTTATTAGGTTTATTATTAGTTATTTTAGTTTATTATTTAGTTTTTTATTAGTTTTATTATTTAGTTATTATTATTAATTATTAGTTATTAGTTTAGCTTTTAGTTTATTAGTTAGTAAGTTATTAGCTATTATTTATTTTACTATTAGTTTGGTTATTAGGTTTTTAGTTTTATTAGTTATTTATTAGTTTAGTTATTTATTAGTTTAGTTTTTATTAGTTATTAGTTAGTTATTATTATAAGTTTTAGTATTATTAGTTAGTATTTAATTAGTTTATTATTAGTTATTAGTTTTAGTTAGGTTAGTTATTTATTTGTTATTATTATTAATTTTATTAGTTATTTAGTTTAGTTATTATTGTTATTAGTTTTAGTTTATTAGTTTTTAGGTTTTATTTTTAGTTAGTTTAGTTTGTTTTATTAGTTATTAGTTTAGTTTAGTTATTTAATTATTAGTTATTAGGTTATTTATTTAGCTTATTATTATTAGTTAGTTAGTTTAGTTTATTAATTTTTAGTTTAATAGTTTTATTAGTTTTTTAGTTTATTAGATTATGTTATTATTGGCTATTAGTTTTATTAGTTTATTATTAGTTATTATTTAGTTTTTATTCATTTTTGTTATTATATCTAGTTATTATTATTAGTTATTAGTTTATTATTATTAGTTATTACTTTAGTTTAGTTTATTAGTTATTAATTTAGTTATTATTTTATTAGGTTTATTATTTTTTTATTAGTTAGTTAGTTTGTTTAATTATTTATTATTTATTAGTTTATTAATTAGATTTTTTAGTTAGTTATTAGGTATTAGTTTTATTAGTTATTAGTTAGTAGTTTATTTAGTTTATTATTATTATTAGTTATTAGTTAGTTATTTATTATTAGTTTAGTTTTATTAGTTATTTAGTTATTAGGTTTAGTTAGTTATTATTAGCTTTAGTTATTAGCTTATTAGTTATTATTAGTTTTAGTTATTAGTTTATTAGTTATTATTAGTTAGTATTTATTAGTTATTATTAGTTAATTTATTAGTTTAGTTAGTTTATTTGGTTTTATTATTTAGTTTTTTATTAGTTGGTTAGTATTATTATTTAGTTTTTTTTTTATTATTTTTTGCTTTTTATTAGGTTTAGTTTAGTTATTTAGTTATTATTAGTTAGTTATTAATATTATTAGGTTATTAATTTTTAGTTTTATTAGTTATTAGTTATTATATTTTATTAATTTTATTATTAGTTATTTAGTTATTATTATTAATTTATTAATTTTTATTTAGTTTTAGTTATTTAGGTTTTTATTAGTTAGTTATTTAGTTTTTAATTATTAATTATTATTAGTTTAGTTATTAGTTATTAGTTTAGTTAGTTATTAGTTATTAGTTTTAGTTTTTTGTTTATTAGTTTAGTTATAGTTAATTAGTTTTGGTTATTAGTTTAGTTATTATCGGTTATTTAGTTTTTAATTATTAGATATTAGTTTATTATTATTAGTTTAGTTTAGTTTATTAGTTATTGTGGTTATTATTATTTAGTTATTAGTTGGTTATTGGTTGTAGTTATTGGTTTAGTTTGGTTATTATTAGTTAGTTGGTTATTATTTGGTTATTATTAGTTATTATTATTAGTTATTATTGTTAGTTTATTAATTAGTTATTAGTTATTAGTTATTAGATAGTTTTATTATTATTATTAGTTTTAGTTATTAGTTATTATTAGTTAGTTAATTTATTAGTTATTAGTTATTAGTTTAGTTAGTTAGTTATTATTAGTAATTAGTTTAGTTTTTTTGTATTTAGTTTATTATTATTATTAGTTTAGTTTATTTATTATTAGTTATTCATTTTTAGTTAGTTTTATTAGTTCTTAGTTATTATTAGTTTTATAACTTAGTTATTAGTTATTAATATATTTTTTATTATTAGTTATTAGTTTAATTAGTTATTAGTTTAGTTATTGTTAGTTATTAGTTAGTTATTTGTTAGTAATTTTATTAGTTAGTTATTAGTTTATTAGTTTAGTTATTTAGTTATTTAGTTTATTTATTAGTTTAAGTTATTAGTTATTAGTTTAGTTCTGTTAGTTTAGTTATTAGTTATTAGTTATTTAGTTTTGTTATTAGTTTAGTATTATTAGTTATTATGGTTATTAATTATTGGTTTTTAGTAATTATTAGTTAGTTAGTTTAGTTATTAGTTTATTGGTTATATTTTTTGTTTAGTTATTTAGTTATTATTAGTTTTAGTTATAAAGTTTATTAGTTTAGTTATTTATTTAGTTATTAGTTGATTAGTTTATTAGTTAGTAATTTTATTATTATTATTTATTATTTATTTACTACTTTTTTATTAGTTTTATTAGTTATTAGATATTATTAGTTGTTATTATTAGTTAGTTATTTAGTTTATTTTATTAGTTATATTAGTTTAGTTATTGGTTTTGGTTTTATTAGTTAGTTTATTATGGTTTATTAGTTTAGTAGTTTATCAGTTTATATTAGTTATTAGATATTATTAGCTATAAGTTTTTGTTAGTTTTTATTAGTTAGTTATTATAGATTTAATTATTAGTTATTATTAGTTTTAGGTTAGTTATTTAGTTAGTTAGTAAGTTTTATTATTATTTATTATATTAGTTAATTAGTTAATTAGTTTTTTAGTTTTTTATTTAGTTTCCATTAGTTATTAGTTTAGTTATTATTTGTTAGTTTTTGGTTTAGTGATTATTAGGTTTATTAGTTATTAGTTTTTATTAGTTTTATTATTAGTTAGTTATTTATTATTATTTTTAATTATTATTTGTTATTAGTTATTTATTAGTTAGTTATTAGTTTTATTAGTTTTATTATTATTAGTTTTTAATGAGTTATTATTAATTTTAGTTAATTATTATTTATTAGTTATTAGCTATTAGTTTAGTTATTATTAGTTTTATTAATATTATTAGTTTATTTATTAGGTTTTAGTTTATTAGTAACTAGCTAGTTATTAGTTTGCTTTTAGTTTTTTATTTAGTTAGTTTTAGATATTATTATTATTATTTAGTTATTAGTTTATTATTATTAGTTTTATTAGTTATTATTTAGTTATTATTAGTTTTAATTATTAGTTAGTTAGTTTTAGTTATTAGTTATTATTAGTTTAGTTATTAGTTAGTTATTAGTTTATTAGTTTATTAGTTATTAGTGATTAGTTTAGTTTGTTATTTATTTCTTAGTTATTATTTATTAGTTAGTTATTTAGTTTTTTAGTTATTAGTTTAGTTATTTAGTTTTATTAATTTTAATTAGTTTTATTAGTTTTAGTTTAGTTTTATTAGGTTTATTATTATTAGTTTTTAGTTTAGTTATTAGTTATTATTTGTTATTTTTATTAGTTTGTTATTCTTATTAGCTAGTTTTAGTTAGTTTTATTATTAGTCTATTTTATTAATTAGTTATTATTATTATTATTAGTTATTAGTTTAGTTTTATTTAGCTTTTTTACTTATTATTTTAATTATTAGTTATTATTTATTATTAGTTAGTTTTATTAGTTTATTAGTTATTATTCAGTTATTGGTTAGTTATTTATTAGTTTTATTAGTTTTACTTATTAGTTTTATTAGTTTATTTATTAGGTTTTACTAGTTATTAGTTATTAGTTTGGTTTTTTAGTTGTTATTATTAGTTATTATTACTTTTTAGTTATTAGTTTATTTATTAGTTATTTATTAGTTTAGCTTTTTTTAGTTAGTTATTATTATTATTATTTAGTTTAGTTAGTTTTTAGTTATTAGATAGTTTAGTTATTAGTATATTGGTACTAGTTTTTTTTGGTTAGTTATATTAGTTTTTATTGGTTATTGGTTTAGTAATTAATAGTTGGTTATTAGTTATTAGGTTTATTGGTTATTAGTTATTGGTTTTTTAGGTTTTTTGGTTTATTATTATTTAGTTAGTTTAGTTAATAGTTTAGTTATTAGTTATTATTATTATTTAGTTTTTAGTTTATTATTATTTTAGTTATTATTAGTTATTTAGTTATTAGTTATTATTAGTTTAGTTATTAGTTTATTAGTTTAGTTAGTTTAGTTATTAGTTTAGTTATTAGTTAGTTATTTATTATTAGTTTAGTTATTAGGTTTTATTAGTTTTATTAGTTTTTAGTTTTATTAGTTATTAGTTTTATTAGTTTTAGTTAGTTATTATTATTATTATTAATTTTAGTTATTAGTTTAGTTAGTTTAGTTTTTATTATTTAGTTTTAGTTATTAGTTATAGTTATTAGTTATTAGTTATTAATTTAAGTTAGTTATTAGTTTATTAGTTATTTAGTTATTTATTATTTTTATTATTTAATTTAATAGGTTTTATTAGTTATTTGTTAGTTAGTTTATTATTTAGTTATTAGTCAGTTAGTTTTTTTAGTTATTAGGTTTAGTTATTAGTTTTAGTTTATTAATTTATTATTAGTTTATGAGTTTATTAGTTATTATTTAGCTATTTAGTTTTAATATTAGTTAGTTATTATTAGTTTTATTAGTTTTTATTAGTTATTAGGTTTAGTTTAGTTAGTTTTATTTAGTTATTAGTTTATTATTTATTATTAGTTAGTTATTAGTGTATTAGTTATTAGTTTAGATTTATTATTAGTTTTTATTAGTTATAAGGTTATTTATTTATTAGTTATTAGTTAGTTATTATTAGTTATTATTAGTTTAGTTTAGTTTATTTAGTTTTTAGTTAGTTATTATTAGTTTAGTTAGTTTAGTTACTAGTTTATCAATTAGTTTTATTTAGTTTTAGTTATTAATTTTATTATTTATTAGTTGTTAGTTTAGTTATTTATCTTTTAGTTTATTATTTATTAGTTTTTTTTAGTTTAGTTAGTTTTATTAGTTTTTAGTTTATTAGTTTATTATTATTAGTTTTATTAGTTATTTTTATTAGCTAGTTAATTATTTAGTTATTATTAGTTATTAGTTAGTTAGTTTTTATTAGTTATTAGTTTTATTATTAGTTTTAATTATTAGTTAGTTTTTTTTAGTTTAGTTAATTATTAGTTTTATTAGTTTTAGATATTATTTTATTAGGTTTTAGTTAATTAGTTTATTAGTTTTAGTTTATTAGTTATTTAGGTTTTAATTTATTAGTTATAAGTTAGTTTAGTTTTTAATTATTATTAATTAGTTATTTAGTTATTAGTTTTATTAATTTTAGGTTTAGTTTTAGTTAGTTATTTAGGTTTTATTAATTATTAGTTATTAGTTAATTTTATTAGGTATTAGTTTAGTTTAGTTATTATTAGTTATTAGTTTATTATTATTAGTTATTGTTATTAGTTAGTTATTATTATTTTTAGTTAGTTTAGTTAGTTTTATTATTATTATTATTATTATTATTAGTTATTAGTTAGATTTATTAGTTAATTTTTTAGTTTATTAGTTAGTTAGTTTTAGTTTAGTTTTTAAGTTATTTTATTAGTTTGTTATTAGTTCTTAGTTTATTTTTTTATTAGTTATTATTATTAGTTTAGTGATTATTTTTATTAGATATTTATTAGTTATTTTTAGTTAATTATTATTAGTTATTATTATTAGTTAGTTATTTTTATTATTATTAGTTTATTAGTTTTATTAGGTTTAATTATTAGTTATTTATTTATT
>CM038214.1:332206060-332315738 GCA_021442155.1 Cymbidium sinense | reverse complement strand
TAAGGGTTTAGGATTTTTAGGGTTTAGGGTTTAGAGTTTAGGGTTAGGGGTTTTATTTTTATTTTTTTCAAAATTAAGTAAACTAGTAGATTTAGGTTTATTTAGTTTATCTTATTTTTATTTTTATTTAGGTTTATTTTTATTTTTATTTAGTTTAGTACATTTATTTTTGTTTTATATATTTTAGTTTAGATTTTTTAATTTAGCTTATTTTTAAGTTTTAATTTTAGGTTTATTTTTGAGTTTAGTTTTATTTTTATTTTATTTTTTAAGTTTAGGTTATTTTAGGTTTATGTTTAGGTTTTTATTTTACTTTTTTAGGTTTACATTTTATGTTTTTATTTTAGGTGTATTTTTAGGTTTTATTTTTTAGTTTAGGTTTTTAGTTTATTTTTATCTTATTTTATTTTATTTAGTTTAGGTTTAGTTTTTTTTTTTAGGTTTAAGTTTAAGTTTTTTTTATTTTAGTTTAGGTTTAGGTTTATTTTATTTCTATTTTAAGTTTAGTTTTTTTTAGTTTAAGGTTTATGTTTTATTTTAATTTATTTTTAGGGTTTTTTTAGGTTTATGTTTTTATTTAGTTTTTACTTTATTTTATTTTTGTTTTATTTTATTTTTCTTTTAGGTTTATTTTTTATTTTATTTAGGTTTTTTATTTTTAGGTTTATTTTATTTTTTATTTAGTTTATATTTTTTACTAGGCATTTACAAGAAGATGTACCTTGGTGTATGCTTTTTGCTGATGACATTCTTCTTATTGATAAGACTAGAGAGGGAGTCCAAGAGAAACTTGAATTATGGAGGTCAACATTAGAGTCTAAATGTTTTCATTTAAGTAGATCTAAAACTGAGTATATGGAGTGTAATTTTAGTTGTAGAAGTTCTAGTGGTAGTGTTGTAACATTAGGTGAACAAGTCATTAATAAGAGTGAGCGATTTAGATATTTAGGCTCTATTGTTCAAAATGATGGTGTAATAGATAGAGATGTTATTAATAGAATTCAAGTTGGATGGTTGAAGTGGAGGAATGCATCAGGCCTACTGTGTGATAGAAAAGTTCCACTTAAACTTAAAGGAAAATTTTATAAGATGGTGGTGAGACCTGCAATGCTTATGGTGCAGAATGTTGGCCAATAAAAGAGAAGCATAAGATTAAGTTAAGTGTTATTGAGATGAGGATGCTTAGGTGGATGAGTGGCTTTACTCTTAGAGATAAAATGAGAAATGAGTATGTTCGGGAAAAAGTTGGAGTAGCTCCAGTGGTAGATAAGATTAGAGAGAGTCACCTTAAATGGTTTGGTCACATAAAATGTCGGTCATCCGTTGACCCGGTTAGGAGATTAGATGCATTAGATTTTCCTTATGTTAAGAAAGGTAGAGGTAGACCTAAAAAGACTTGGTTAAGATGTATAAAAGATGACCTTAGTATACTTGAATTAAATAAGAATTTGTCAAATAATAGGACACAATGGAGATGAAGGATTCATGTAGCTAACCCCACTTAGTGGGATGAAGGTTTGTTGTTGTTGTTGTTGTTAGTTTATATTTTTTATTTTATTCTATTTTAAGGTTTAGGTTTAGGTTTAGGTTTAAGTTTTAGTTTAAAATTTTATTTCATCTTATTTTTTATTTTGTTTAGGTTTATGTTTATTTATTTATTTATTAGGTTTTATTTAGTTCAGGTTTGGGTTTTTAGTGTTATTTTAGTTTAGTTTATTTTCATTTAGGTTTAGGTTTATTTTATTTTTATTTGAGGTTTAGGTATTTTTTTTATAAGTTTAGGGTTTTCGTTTTGTTTTTTATTTATTTTTAGGTTTATCGTTTAGGTTTAGGTTTTTATTTAATTTTTTATATTATTTTATTTTAGGTTTATTTTATTTAAGTGTTTTATTTTTAGGTTTATTTTATTTTTTTGTTTAGTTTAGGTTTTTATTTAATTTATTTTAGTTTAGGTTTAGGTTTTTATTTTTTAGGTTTAGGTTTAGGTTTATTTTTTTTTGTTTAGTTTTATTTTTATTTTATTTTTTAGGTTTAGGTTTTATTTTTTATTTTTAGGATTAAGTTTTAGTTTTAATTTTATTTTCTTAGGTTTAGGTTTTAGGATTTTTTTCTTCAGGTTTATTTTTAGGTTTTACCTTTTAGTTTAGGTTTATAATTATTTTTAGTTTATTTTATTATATTTAGTTTAGGTTTATTTTTTTTAGGATTTGGATTAAGTTTTATTTATTTTAGTTTAGTTTATTTTAGATTAGCTTTAGGTTTAATTTATTATTAATTTATGTTTAGGATATTTTTTTGTTTAAGGATTAAGTTTTATTTTTTATTTATTTTTAGGTTTTTTCTAGGCTTAGGTTTTTATTTAGATTTTATTTTATTTTATTTTAGTTATTGTATTTATTTTATTATTTTCTTATTAGTTTATTTTATAAGTTAGTTAGTATTAATATTAGTTATTTAGTTATTAGTTTAGTTTTATTTAGTTTTTTAGTTATTATTTTAGTTATTATTTATTATTTGTTATTCATTAGTTTTATTACTTTATTAGTTATTAGTTAGCTATTTATGAGTTTTTTATTAGTTTTAAGTTATTAGCTTTATTAGTTTATTTAGTAGGTTTTATTAGTTATTAGTTTAGTTTTCTAGTTGTTAGTATTAGTTATTATTAGTTTTCAATACTAGTTTATTTATTATTAGATATTAGTTTATTTATTAGTAATTTATTTGTTTAGTGTTTTAGTTTGTTATCATTATTATTAATTAGTTTAGTTAGTTTTTAGTTATTAGTTTCTTAGTTCTAGTTTTCTAGTTAGTTATTATTAGTTTTATTATTAATTATTAGTTTAGTTATTATTAGTTAGTTATTAAGTTTATTATTAGTTATTAGTTATTAGTTTTATTAGGTTTTTACTTTAGTTATTATTATTTAGTTAGTTTAGTTATTAGCTTTTAGTTAGTTATTAGTTATTATTATTATTTAGTTTTTAGTTTATTATTATTTTATTTATTATTAGTTTAGTTATTAGTTTATTAGTTTAGTTAATTTGATTACTAGTTTAGTTATTAGTTAGTTATTAGTTATTAGATTAGTTATTGGGTTTTATTAGTTTTATTAATTTTTAGTTTTATTAGTTTTATTAGTTTTAGTTAGTTATTATTATTAATTTTAGTAATTAGTTTAGTTATTAGTTATTAGTTTAGTTTGTTTAGTTTTTATTATTTAGTTTTAGTTACTAATTATTAGTTATTAGTTTATTAGTTAATTATTTATTTATTTATTATTTTTATTATTTAGTTTAATAGGTTTTATTAGTTATTAGTTAGTTAGTTTATTAGTTTTTAGTTATTAGTTAGTTAGTTTTTTAGTTATTAAGTTTAGTTATTAGTTTTAGCTTATTAATTTATTATTAGTTTATTAGTTATTATTTAGTTATTTTATTTTATTTTTAGTTAGTTATAATTAGTTTTATTAGTTTTTATGAGTTATTAGGTTTAGTTTAGTTGGTTTTATTTAGTTATTAGTTTATTAGTTATTAGTTTAGTTTTGTTATTAGTTTTTATTAGTTATTAGGTTATTTATTTATTAGTTATTAGTTAGTTATTATTATTAGTTATTATTAGTTTAGTTTAGTTTATTTTGTTTTTTTTGTTAGTTATTATTAGTTTAGTTAATTTTAGTTAGTTTAGTTATTAGTTTATTAGTTATTTATTAGTTTATTTATTTATTTTAGTTATTTTTAGATTTATTTATTTTTTTATTTTTTTTTAGTTTATTTATTTTAGTTTTTAGTTATTTTTTTTAGTATTATTTTTATTTATTGGTTTTAGTTTTTTTATTAGTTTATTGGTTATTTTATTTTAGTTTAGTATTATTTTTATTAGTTATTATTTTAGTTAGTTTATTTATTTTTTAGTTATTTTTATTTAGTATTTAGTTTTATTATTTATTTTATTATTTATTTAGTTAGTTTTAGTTGTTTATTAGTTTTTTATTAGTTTTATTTTAGTTTAGTTTATTAGTTTTTTGGTTATTATTATTTTATTATTTTTTATTTATTATTAGTATTTTTAGTTAGTTATTATTATTTTAGTTTTATTATTTTTATTATTAATTTATTAGTTGGTTATTAGTTTTATTAGTTTTTTTTGGTTATTATTTATTTATTTATTAGTTGGTTAGTTTTTGTTAGTTTTATTATCGAGTTTTTATTTTTATTAGTTTTAGTTAGTTATTGGTTTTAGTTAATTTTTTTATTGGTTTTTAGTTGGTTTTGGTTATTTATTATTGGTTTAGTTAGTTTTATTTATTATTATTAGTTTTAGTTATTATTTTAGGTTATTAGTTTAGTTATTATTTAGTTAGTTATTTATTATTAGTTATTAGTTATTTAGTTTAGTTAATTTTTATTAATTAGTTTTTTTGTTATTAGTTATTATTAGTTTGTTATTAGTTTATTAGTTATTAGTTAGTTAGTTATTAGTTTAGTTAGTTTATTAGTTATTAGTTATTTAGTTTTAGTTATTTAGTTATTTAGTTTAGTTATTAGTTTTATTTTTATTAGTATTTATTAGTTTTAGTTTTAGTTTTAGTTATTATTAGTTGTTAGTTTAGTTTTATTAGTTATAGTTAGTTAGAGTTAGTTGTTATTTATTATTAGTTGGTTATTAGTTTTATTATTAGTTTTATTAGCTTTGGTTTTGGTTATTAGTTAGTTTAGTTTATTAGTTTGTTTTTATTAGTTATTATGGTTATTAGTTTTTGGTTTAGTTTTAGTTAGCTTTTAGTAGTTTTAGTTTAGTTTTAGTTATTGGTTATTGGTTTTATTATTAGTTTTTTTATTAGTTTGTTTATTAGTTATTAGTTTGGTTTTAGTTTTTTATTAGTTTTAGTTATTAGTTATTTTATTTATTAGTATAGTTTTTTTAGTTTTGTTATTATTAGTTATTTAGTTATTAATTATTAGTTTATTTAGTTATTATTAGGTTTATTAATTATTAGTTTTGAGTTTATCTATTAGTTAGTTAGTTTAGTTTATTAGTAGTTATTAGTTAGGTTAGTTTTATTTTAGTTATTAGTTGGTTATTGGTTTATTTTTAGATTTAGTTTTTATTAGTTCTTAATTTATTAGTTTATTAGTTATTAGTTAGTTATTTAGTCTTTAGTTAGTTAGTTTTTATTACTTATTAGTTTATTACTTATTAGTTAGTTAATATTTTAGGTTATTAGTTTAGTTATTATTTAGTTAGTTATTTATTATTAGTTATTAGTTATTTAGTTTAGTTAGTTTTATTAGTTAATTTTTTATTATTATTTATTATTAGTTAGTTATTAGTTTATTAATTATTAGTTAGTTAGTTATTAGTTTATTTAGTTTATTAGTTATTAGTTATTTAGTTATTTAGTTTATTTATTAGTTTAGTTATTATTATTAGTTATTAGCTATTAGTTTAGTTTTTAGTTTAGTTATTATTAGTTGTTAGTTTAGTTTTATTAATTTTAGTTAGTTATAATTAGTTATTAATATTAGTTATTAGTTAGTTAGTTAGTTATTAGTTTTATTATTAGTTTTATTAGTTTGGTTTTATTAGTTATTAGTTAGTTTAGTTTATTAGTTTTTTTATAAGTTAGTATTAGTTATTAGTTTTATTTTTTTTAGTTTTAGTTAGTTTATAGTTTTATTGGTTTTAGTTTTTATTGGTTAGTTTATTGGTTAATTTATTTAGTTAGTTTTTTTAATTATTAGGTTTTTTTAGTTTTATTAGTTTTAGTTATTAGTTATTAGTTATTTTATTAGTTTAGTTTTTTAGTTATTAGTTTAGTTATTATTAGTTATTTAATTATTAATTATTAGTTTATTTAGTTATTATTAAGTTTATTAGTTATTAGTTTTAGTTTATTTATTAGTTAGTTAGTTTAGTTTATTATTAGTAATTAGTTAGGATAGGTTTACTTTAGTTATTAGTTAGTTTATTAGTTTTATTAGTTATTAGTTTTAATTTTTATTAGTTCTTAGTTTATTAGTTATTAGTTAGTTATTTAGTTTTTAGTTAGTTAGTTTTTATTACTTATTAGTTCATTACTTATTAGTTAGTTATTATTTTATTAGTTTATTAGTTTATTAGTTTAATAGGTTTTAGTTTATTATTTGGTTAGTTTTAGTTAGTTACTTTTATTAGTTATTATTAGTAATTTAGTTTATTATTGGTTTTTAGTTAGTTATGTATTTAGTTTTTATTATTGTTAGTAAGTTATTTTTATTATTAGTTTATTAGTTTTGTTTATTTATTTATTTAGTTAGTTATTATTATTAGTCATTAGTTGTTAGTTTAGTTAGTTTGTTTATTAGTAATAATTTATTAGTTAGTTAGTTTTATTATTAGTTTTGTTATTTAATTTAGTTTTTCTTTGTTTTATTTATTAGTTAGTTTATTAGTTATTAGTTATTAGTTATTATTATTATTAGTTTTAGTTTATATTTATTAATTAGTTTTATTAGTTTTTTTAGTTTTAGTTATTAGGTTTAGTTTTATTATTAGTTATTTAGCTTATATTAATTATTAGTTAGGTTTAGCTATTAATTATTAATTTATTTTATTATTTTTATTAGTTTTTTAGTTTAGTTAGTTTCATTAGTTAGTTATTTAGTTATTATTAGTTAGTTATTTAGTTAGTTATTAGTCTATTTTTTATTATTAGTTCATTATTATTTGGTTTTATTATTGGTTATTATTAGTTTATTGGTTATTATTGGTTAATTATTATAATTAATTAGTTAGTTATTATTAGTTGGTTATTTATTTAGTTTATTAGTTTAGTTATTAGTTAGCTAATTTTTTGGTTTATTAGTTATTACTTGTGGTTATTAGTTAGTTAGTTTTAGGTTAGTTTTTTAGTTAGTTGTTATATAGTTTTAGTTTTAGTTAATTATTAGTTTATTAGTTATTAGTTATTTTATTAGTTTTTATTAGTTAGTTTAGTTAGTTTATTAATTATTAGCATAGTTAATTTTAGTTTATTTGTTTTATTAGTTATTATTTATTATTAGTTAGTTATTAGTTTATTAGTTAGTTTTAGTTTATTATTATTATTAGTTAGTTTAGTTTTTTAGTTTATTAGTTTAGTTATTTGGTTAGATTATTAGTTTTTAGTTATTATTAGTTAGTTTTATAGCTATTAGTTAGTTTAGTTATTTAGTTTTAGTTATTAGTTTATTTATTAGTTATTTAGTTATTATTAATTTTAGTTAGTTTTTAGTTATTAGTTATTATTATTTAGTTTGTTAGTTTATTGGTTTAGTTATTATTAGTTTCTAGTTAGTTTAGTTATTTAGTTTGTTAGTTAATTAGTTTTTAGTTTTAATTATGGTTATTAGTTTATTAGTTTATTAGTTTTATTATTTTTTTTTATTAGTTGGTTTGATTTAGTTAGTTTTGTTTATTAGTTATTTATTAGTTTGTTATTATTAGTTTTAGTTGTTAGTTTAGTTTATTAGGTTTATTATTTGTTAGTTATTAGTTTAGTTATTAGTTTTGATTAGTTATTAGTTATTAGTTTTATTACTTTATTAGTTGTTATTACTAATTTTATTAGTTATTATTATGATTATTAGTTATTTATTTTTATTATTTGTTAGTTATTATTAGTTATTAATTTAGTTTTATTAGTTTTATTGGTTTATTTAGTTAGTTTATTAGTTTTATTTTTTAGTTATTAGTTATTAGGTTTTGTTATTAGTTATTAGTTTAGTTTTAGTTATTTTTATGAGATTTTACTTATGATTCATTTATTTGGTTTTAGTTTATTAGTTTTAGTTAGTTCTATTAGTTATTATAGTTAGTTTAGTTTATTTATTTTAGTTGTTTTTTAGTTTTTTAGGTTTATTATTATTTTTTTTTTATTTAGTTATTTATTAGTTAGTTATTATTATTAGTTTTTATTTTATTTTTTATTAAGTTTATTATTAATTTATTATTATTTTTATTATTCATTATTAGTTATTAGTTTTAGGTATTATTTATTAGTTATTAGTTTAGTTATTATTATTAGTTTGGTTTAGTTTTATTATTTAATTATTAGTTAGTTTGGTTTTTTTGTTAGTTACTTATTGGTATGTTTATTATTTTTTATTAGTTATTAGTTTATTTAATATTTAGCTATTTAGTTTAGTTAATTATTAGTTTTTAGTTATTTATTAGTTTATTAGTTACTTTATTAGTTCAGTTATTTTAGTTAATTTTTTATTAGTTATTTAGTTATTAGTTAGTTATTATTATTAGTTATTTTAGTTAATTATTAGTTAGTTAGTTATTATTAGTTATTATGAGTTATTAGTTTTAGTTAGGTTTAGTTTTAGTTATTATTTAGTTTATTAGGTTTTATTATTAGTTATTATTAGTTCAATTTTTTAGCTAGTTAGTTATTTAGTTATTATTAGTTAGTTTTTTAGTTTTATTATTATTATTATTATTATTATTATTATTATTATTATTATTATTATTATTTAGCTATTAGTTAGTTTTTTATTATTAGTTATAAGGTTTATTATTAGTTTTAGTTTTATTTTTTAGTTTTTATTATTCTTTTAGTTTTTTAGTTTTGTTTTATTAGTTAGTTATTATTTATAGTTTTAGTTAATTTTTACTAGTTATTTAGTTTAGTTATTAGTTTTTTTAGTTTTTTAGTTTTATGGTTATTTATTAGTTTAGTTATTAGGTTTTTTATTAGTTTTATTAGTTAATATTAGTTAGTTAGTTTTAGTTAGGTTATTCATTTATTAGTTATTAATAATAATTAGTTAGTTATTAGTTTTTAATTTTAGTTATTAATTATTTTATAGTTATTAATTAGTTAGTTAGTTTGTTATTAATTAATTAGTTAGTTAGTTTAATTATTTTTATAGTTATTATTAGTTAGTAATTATTTTATTTATTTATATTATTTATTATTTTAGGTTTATTTGTTAGTTAGTTTTTTTTTATTAATTTATTAGGTTATATTATTTAGTTATTTAGTTTTATTAGTTATCTAATTTAGTTATTCATTATTAGTTTTATTACTTGGTTTAGTTATTATTGTTATTATTAGTTAGTTATTATTTGTTTTATTAATCAGTTTTTTTATTATGAGTTAGTTTAGTTATTAATTATTTAGTTAATTTTTATTAGTTTTAGTTATTTAGTTATTAAGTTTTAGCTAGTTATTAGTTAGTTTTATTTAGTTATTTTTATTTGTTTAGTTTATTAGGTTTTTATTAGTTTTATTAGTTATTTATTTATTTTTATATTATTAGGTATTTTTTTATTAGTTAGTTAGTTATTTAGTTTTATTAGTTGTTATTATTTAGTTATTTTTTAGTTTATTAATTTTTTATTAGTTAGTTTTAGTTTTTAGTTTTTTTAGTTTAGTTATTTAGTTCTTTAGTTATTAGTTTTAATTAGTTACTAGTTATTATTATTAGTTAGTTGGTTATTATTAGTTATTAGTTAGTTAGTTTAGTTTTTTAGTTTTATTAGTTATTATTAGTTTTTTTAGTTATTTATTATTAGTTTTTTTTTGGTTTTGTTAGTTATTAGTTAGTTATTTATTATTTAGTTAGTTATTTGTTATTAGTTTATTATTAGTTTTATTATTATTAGTTATTATTTATTAGTTGGTTTATTATTACTAGTTATTTATTAGTTTATTAGTTTTATTAGCTAGTTATTAGTTTATTAGTTTTCATTATTATTAGTTTTTTTTTTGGTTATTGGTTTTATTAGTTAATTATTATTATTATTAATTTTGTTGGTTGTTAGTTTGGTTTTAATTTAGTTAGTTATTAGTTTATTAGTTATTAGTTTTATTTTAGTTATTATTAGTTAATTTAGTTAGTTTGGTATTATTAGTTAGTTTTAGTTAGTTATTAGTTAGTTAGTTAGTTATTATAAGTATTATTAGTTTTTTAGTTTTATCATTATTTATTTAGTTTTAGGTTTATTAGTTAGTTTAGTTTTATTAGTTTTATTTTGTTATTATTAATTTATTAGTTATTAGTTATTAGTTTTAGGTTTAGTTAGTTATTATTAGTTTAGCTTTTAGGTTTTTATTAGTTATTAGTTTAGTTTTTAGTTATTTATTTAGTTATTATTAGTTAGTTATTATTAGCTATTAGTTTAGGTTTTTATTGTTAGTTAGTTTTAATTGTTAGTTTAGGTTATGTTTTATTAGTTAGATATTAGTTATTAGTTATTTTTTTGTTTATTAGTTTATCAGTTTTTAGTTTTTAGTATTAGTTAGTTATTTGTTTTGTTATTAGTTTGGTTATTAGTTATTAGTTAGTAGTTTTATTATTTAAGTTTTTAGTTATTAGTTATTATTAGTTATTATTTTATTATTAGTATTTTTAGTTATTAGTTATTTAGTTTAGTTTTTATTTATTATTTTAGCTTATTAGTTTATTAGTTTAGTTAGTTTTTATTAGTTATTAGTTATTAGTTTTTATTAGTTATTAAGTTATTATTATAATCAATATTATTATTAGTTTTAGTTATTAGTTATTAATTTAGTTATTTATTATTTTTATTAGTTATTAATTAGTATAGTTTTTATTAGTTAGTTTATTTAGTTATTATTTAGTTTATTATTTATTATTAGTTATTAGTTATTATTAGTTATTAGTTATTAGTTTTTAGTTTAGTTAATATTATTATTAGTTAGTTATTATTAGTTTAGTTAGTTATTTAGTTATTAGTTAGGTTTTTAGTTTATTAGTTTTAATTAGTTATTTATTTAGTTAGTTATTATAATTATTAGTTTTTTAGTTTTTAGTTAGTTATTAGTTTTAGTTATTAGTTATTTTACTTAGTTAGTTTATTTTGTTTTATTAGTTCTTATTTAGTTTTTTTTTATTAGTTATTATTTATTAGTTAGTTATTAGTTATTAGTTATTAGTTTATTAGTTTATTATTAATTATTAATTATTATTATTATTATATTAGTTAGTTATTAGTTTTATTATTAGTTATTATTATTAGTTTATTACTTTAGTTATTATTTATTATTTTATTAGGCTTAGTTTAGTTTTTTAGGTTTATTTGATTATCAATTTTAATTAGTTATTAGTTAGTTATTAGTTTAGTTTAGTTTAGTTATTAGTTATTATTAGTTATTAGTTTATTAGTTATTTAGTTTATTAGTTTATTTATAATTTATTTTAGTTATTATTAATTTTTAGTTTTTTAGTTTTATTATTTTTTTAGCTATTAGTTTAGTTAGTTTAGTTATTTTATCAGTTTAATTATTAGTTTTTTATTAGTTAGTTATTTAGTTATTTTATTAGTTTAGTTAGTTTAGTTATTATTATTATTTAGTTTATTAGTTTTTAGTTATTAGTTTATTAGTTATTATAAGTTATTAGTTTTTTATTTAGTTATTTAGTTTTATTATTAGTTATTAGTATATTAGTTTTAGTTAGTTTTATTAGTTATTTATTTATTATTAATATTTAGCTATTAGTTAGTTTTATTTAGTTATTAGTTTAGTTAATTATTAGTTAGTTTTAGTTATTATTAGTTTTTGTTTATTATTATTAGTTTTATTATTTATTTTTATTATTTATTAGTTATTAGTTTATTATTATTTAATTAGTTATTACTTAGTTATTTTTTAGTTATTATTAGTTATTAGTTTATTTATTATTTAGTTATTATTAGTTTAGTTATGTAGTTATTTATTAGTTAGTTATTAATTTTAGTTATTAGTTTAGTAATTTATTATTAGTTTTATTAGTTTTTATTAGTTATTTA
Source organism: Cymbidium sinense (assembly GCA_021442155.1). Taxonomy (NCBI): domain Eukaryota; kingdom Viridiplantae; phylum Streptophyta; class Magnoliopsida; order Asparagales; family Orchidaceae; genus Cymbidium; species Cymbidium sinense. The sequence continues at coordinate 332,303,957 of CM038214.1, read as the reverse complement.
TTAGTTAGTTAGTTTATCATTAGTTTATTTACTATTTATTTAGTTAATAGTTTAGTTATTTATTTAGTTTTTATTAGTTAGTTAGTTTTATTAGTTTAGTTTCATTTTTTATTAGTTTTTTTAATTTAGTTAGTTAGTTTATTAGTTTAGTTTTAGTTAGTTTAGTTAGTTTAATTTAGTTTTTAGTTTAGTTTTAGTTTTTTATTAGTTTTTGGTTATTAGTTATTAGTTATGTTAGTTACTTTTTTATTAGTTATTTTATTTTATTAGTTTTTTAGTTAGTTTGGTTGGTTATTAATTTAATTAGTTTATTTTATTAATTATTTATTTAGATATGTATTATTAGTTATTATTAGTTATTAGTTTAATTTTATAATATTTTTTTATTTTATTATTGGTTATTAGGTTTATTTTTTATTATTTATTTAGTTTTTTGTTATTAGTTTAGTTTATTGGTTTTAGTTAGTTTTATTAGTTTTTTAGTTATTGGTTTATTATTGTTTGGTTATTTTATTAGTTTAGTTGGTTATAGTTAGTTTTTAGTTTTATTAATTTTTTTTAGTTTTTATTAGTTATTAGTTTATAGTTATTATTATTATTTTTATTATTATCAATTATTATTACTTGGTTAGTAGTTTTAGTTTTTTAGTTTTTATTAGTTTTTTATTATTAGTTTAGTTTTTTTTATTTTATTATTAGTTTTAGTTTATTAGTTGTTGGTTTTTTAGTATTAGTTTGTTATTAGTTTGGTTATTATTATTAGTTATTAGTTAGTTTTTGGTTTATTATTTGTTATTATTGGTTATTAGTTATTAGTTTTATTAGTTTAGTTTTTTTATTTTTATTAGTAATTTTATAGTTATTATATTTAGTCATTATTATTATTAGTTTATTATTTAGCTATTATTTTATTATTAGTTAATTATTTTAGTTATTATTATTATTAGTTATTATTTTTTTTAGTTATTATTGGTTATTATAATTATTAATATTGGTTTTTAGATTTAGTTATTAGTTTATTTTATTGGTTAGTTTTAATTTAGTTATTATTTATTATTTTTGGTTAATTTTTATTAGTTATTTATTAGTTTATTTATTAGTTTTTATTATTAGATTTTACTTATTATTTTTTATTATTTTAATTTATTAGTTATTTATTATTATTATTATTATTGGTTATTAGTTATTAGTTTAGTTTATTTTAGTTATTATTATTGGTTTATTATTATTTAGTTTATTAGTTTATTATTTATTTTTTATAGTTTTTTGGTTTAATTATTATTTAGTTATTTGTTTTAGTTATTAGTTAATTATTGTTTATTAGTTATTAGTTTAGTTATTTTAGATTTTTATTATTAGTTTAATTTTATTATTTTATTATTTATTAGTTTAATTTTATTAGTTTTAGTTTAATTTGGTTATTATTATTATTAGTTTTTTATTAGTTTATTAGTTTTTACTTAGTTTATTGGTTATTTGGTTTTTTATTAGTTATTTATTTATTATTAGTTATTGGTTTTAGTTTAGTTATTATTTTTTGGTTAGTAATTAGTTTAGTTAGTTTTTTATTTAGTTAGTTATATTGGTTATTAGTTTATTAGGCTTTTAGTGATTATTAAATATTATTAGTTTTATTATTTATTATTTTTAGTTTATTAGTTATTATTAGTTAGTTTATTATTATTAGTTTATTTAATTATTAGTTTTTACTTATTTATTTAGTTATTATTAGTTTTTTTATTAGTTTTAGTTATTATTATTAGTTTTATTATTATTGGTTATTATTATTTTTTTGGTTATTAGTTTATTAGTTTTATTAGTTATTATTATTATTAGTTATATAGTTTATTATTATTAGTTTTTTATTATTATTATTGGTTATAGTTTTTTTAGTTTAGTATTTAGTTTTTTTTTAGTTTTATTAGTTTTAGTTAGTTTTATTATTTAGTTTATTTAGTTAGTTTTATTATTGGTTTTATTAATTTTTTAGTTTAGTTTATTATTATTTTATTAGTTTATTAGTTTTACTTAGTTTAGTTATTAGTTTAGTTTTATTTAGTTATTGGGTTATTAGTTATTGGTTATTGGTTATTATGGTTTTAGTTTAGTTATTTTTGGTTAGTTATTAGGTTTAGTTGGTTTTTTTTATTTGGTTGGTTATATTAGTTATAAGTTTATTAGGCTTTTTTATTTATTATTTATTAGTTTATTAATTATTAGTTAGTTATTATTAGTTAGTTTATTATTATTAGTTATTAGTTTAGTTAATTATTAGTTTTTTAGTTATTTATTTTAGTTATTATTAGTTTTTATTTATTTATTTTAGTTATTATTATTATTAGATTTAGTTATTATTAGTTATTATTATTTTTAGTTATTAGTTATTATTAGTTATTATTAGTTATTATTAGTTTATTAGGTTTTAGATTTAGTTTCATTATTATTAGTTTTTATTAGTCATTAGTTATTAGTTATTAGTTATAGTTTTTTAGTTTAGTATTATTTAGTTTTATTAGTTTTTAGTTTATTAGTTTTTTTTAGTTTATTATTTAGTTTATTAATTGGTTTTATTTAGTTTTTTATTATTAGATTTTCTTGGTTTTTGGTTATTTCTTGGTTATTTGGTTATTTGTTAATTTATTTATTTATTTGGTTATTTGTTTATTAGTTATTAGTTTAGTTAGTTTAGTTAGTTTTTTATTACTAGTTTATTATTATTATTATTAGGTTTTCAATTATTAGTTATTAGTCATTAGTTAGTTTTAGTTAGTTTATTAGTTTATTATTAGCTTTTCAATTATGGTTAGTTATTATTATTATTAGTTATTAGTTTTATTTTATTTATTAGTTTATTGGTTTATTAGTTAATTAGTTATTAGTTAGTTTAGTTTATTAGGTTTTTCATTAGTTTTATTAGTTATTTAGGTTTTAGTTTAGTTTTAGTTTAGTTTAGTTTTTTTATATAGTTTAGTATTAGTTATTTTATTATTAGTTTAGTAGTTTTATTATTATTATTAGTTAGTTTTAGTTTTTTGGTTATTATTTTTGGTTTATTAGTTTTTTTAGTTCTTATTGTTGGTTATTAGTTTTTTTTTATTGGTTATTAGTTTAGTTAGCTATTGGTTTTAGTTTATTAGTTTGATTTAGTTATTAGTTTTTTTAGGTTATTAGTTTTATTTTTTAGTTTTAGTTTTATTAGTTAATTAGTTATTTATTTTATTAGTTTTTTAATAGTTTAGTTTTATTAGTTAGTTTAGTTATTTAATTTTATTTATTAGTTAATAGTTTAGTTATTTAGTTTTATTTATTAGTTATTAGTTTAGTTATTTAGTTTATTATTAGAAATTTAGTTTTATTATTAGTTTATTTTTTGTTATATTTTAGTTTTTATTAGTTTTATTAATTACTATTTGTTTTTTTTGGTTTAGTTTTTATTAGTTATTAGTTTAGCTAGTTATTTTTTAAAATTTATTAGTTATTATTTATTATTTAGTTTTTATTAGTTTATTTAGTTATTTTATTTTGTTTTTTATTAATTATGGTTATTTAGTTTTATTAGTTTATTAGCTTTATTATTATTAGTTTAGTTTAGTTAGTTTTAGTTATTATTAGTTTATGTTTAGCTTTTAGTTTTAGTTGATTATTATTATTTTTTTTACTGTTAGTTATTAATTTTTTATTAGTTTATTATCTATTTAGTTTATTAATTAGTTTTATTTAGATTTTTTTTTAGTTAATAGTTTATTATTTTTTTTATTATTGGTTTTAGTTTTTTAGTTTTTGGTTTTTTGCTTTTTTAGTTTAGTAGTTTATTGGTTAGTTTTATTAGTTAATTTATTATTTAGATTTATCAGTTATTACTTAGTTATTTTGTTATTATTAGTTATTTATTAGTTATTATTAGTTTAGTTATTAATTTGTTAATTTTATTAGGTTTTAGTGTTTAGTTTTAGTTTTTGCTTTTTTATTATTATTTATTAGTTAGTTATTATTATTAATTATTAGTTATGTCATCATTAGTTTTATTATAATTTTAGTTTTAGTTATTAGTTATTGGTTTAGTTTATTATTTTTTGTTTTTTATTAGTTTAGTTAATTATTAGTTATTATTAGTTTTATTAGTTATTAGTTTCTTTTTTTATTAGTTTTATTAGTTATTTAATTATTAGTTTTCAATTATTAATTATTATTACTTATTAGTTTATTAGTTTTCATTAGTTATTATTTAGGGTTTAGGGTTTGTTTAGGATTTAGTGTTTATGGTTTTAGGGTTTAGTTAGGGTTTCTTTTTTTTAATTTTTAATTTTTTAAATTAAGTAGTATAAGTTTAGGTTTATTTAGTTTATTTTTATTTATTTTAGTTTATTTTATTTTTTATATAAATTTAGGTTTATTTTTAATTATATTTAATTTAGTTTATTTTATATAATTTTATTTGTTTTAGTTTAGATTTTTTATTTTAGTTTATTTTTTAAGTTAGGCTTATTTTTATTTTATTTTTTAGGATTAAGTTTTATTATTTATTTTTAGGTTTAGGTTTAGGTTTTTATTTTATTTTATTTAGGTTTAGGTTTTAGGTTTTTTTTAGGTTTTATTATTTAATTTAGGTTTAGGTTTATTTTTAGTTTATTTTGTTTTATTTAGTTTAGGTTCAGGTTTAGGTTTAGTTTATTTGAAGTTTAGGTTTAGGTTTTATTTATTTTAGTTTAGTTTATTTTAGTTTTGGTTTTGGTTTATTTTATTTTTATTTTAGGTTTAAAGTTTTTTTTAGTTTACGGTTTAGGTTTTATTTTTTTTAGGATTATTTTTTATGTTTAGATTTTTATTAAGATTTTATTTTAGGTTTATTTTATTTTTTTATTTTAGGTTTAATTTTTATTTTATTTAGGTTTTTTTATTTTTAGGTTTATTTTATTTTTAGTTTAGTTTAGGTTTTTAATAATTTTATTTTAGTTTAGTTTTTTTTTATATTATTTTATTATTAAGTTTAGGTTTATGCTTAGGTTTAGGTTTAGGTTTTAGTATAGGTTTTTATTTGAACTTATTGTTCTATTTTATTTAGGTTAGATTTATTTATTTATTTTATTTTTAGGTTTTATTTAGTTTAAGTTTAGGATTTTAGATTTTTAGGGTTTACAATTAGTTTACGATTTATGGTTTAGGCTTTAAAGTTATTTTAGTTTAGGTTTAGGTTTATTTTATTTAGTTTATTTAGTTTTTATTTTAGGTTTAGTTTTTTTTTTTAGTTTAGGGTTTAGGTTTTTTTTAATTCATTGTTAGGTTTATCTTTAGGTTTATTTTTTAGGCTTAAGTTTTTATTTAGTTTTTATTTTATTTTACTTTAGGTTTATTTTATTTTTATTTTTCATTTAGTTTTTATTTTAGTTAAGTTTTTATTTTGAGGTTTATTTTATTTTTGTTTATTTTATTATTTTATTTCAGTTTAGATTTATTTATTTATTTTATTTTTAGGTTTTATTTAGTTTAGGTTTAGGTTTTTAGGTTTTTAAGGTTTAGGGATTAGGGTTTAGGGTTTAGAGTTATAGGTTTCAAGGTTTAGGGTTTAGTGTTTAGGGTTCTAGATTTTGGGTTTAAGGTTTAGGGTTTAGGGTTTTGGGTTTAGGGTTTAAGGTGAGTTTTAGGGTTTAATGTTTAGGTTTAGGGTTTAGGGTTTAGGAGTTAGGGTTTAGGGTTTTTTTAGGGTTTAGGGTTTAGGGTTAGGGTTATTTATTTATTTTTTTTATTATTATTTTTTTAAGTAAAGATATACTAGGTTTATTTAGTTTACCTTTTAATTTATTTTTATTTTTATGTTTTAGTTGAGGTTTTTATTTTATTTAGGTTTAGGTTTTTATTATTTTTTATTTTTAGGTTTTATTTAGTTTTAGTTTAGGTTTTTATGTTTTTAGGGTTTACTTATTATTATTTTTTAGCTTATTAGTTATTAGTTTTTAGTTTTTAGTTTATTAATTATTAGTTTATTAGTATAGTTATTTTGATTTATTATTAGTTTTAGTTTTTAGGGTATAGTGTTTAAGGTATAGTTTTATTATTAGTTTATTTGCTTATTAGTTTATTAGTAATTATTTAGTTTTTTTAGTTTAGTTATTAGTTTTTAGTTAGTTATTAATTATTAGTTTATTAGTTATTATTTAGATTTTATTTAGTCATTAGTTTATTAGTTTTAGTTTTTTATTAGTTAGTTATTAGTTTTATTAGTTTAGTTATTTAGGTTTTTAGTATTTTATTATTAGTTTGGTTATTAATTTATTAGTTATTATTATTTTAGTTAATTTAAGTTTTGTTTATTAGGTTTTAGTTTATTTATTTTAGTTAGTTATTAGTTATTTATTTTTTATTATTTAGTTATTAGTTTAATTATTATTAGTTACAAGTTTTATGAGTTTATTTTTATTAGTTATTAGTTTATTATTTATTAGTTTATTAATTATTAGTTTAATTATTTTTTTATCAGTTTTATTAGTTTCTATTAATTATTATTAGTTTTAGTTTATTAGTTTTTATATTAGTTATTAGTTATTAATTTTTTAGTTTATTCATTATTCAGTTTTTTTCATTTTTTTTGTTAGTTATTAGTTTAGTTTATTATTGGTTTATTAGTTTTGGTTTTTAGTTAATTATTAGTTATTAGTTATTATTTTATTAGTTTTTAGTTATTATTATTAGTTAATAGTTTTATTAATTAGTTATTAGTTATCTATTACTTAGTTAGTTTAGTTATTATTATTATTAGTTTTAGTTAGTTATTTTTATTAGTTTATTAGTTATTAGTTATTATTATTAATTATTAGTTAGGTTTTTAGTTTGTTATTTAGTTATTTAGTTTTTTAGTTTATTATTATTAGTTATTAGTTTTGTTTATTAGTTTTGTTAGTTCTTAGTTATTAGTTTAGTTTAGTTAGTCATTATTAGTTTAGCTTTTAGTTTATTAGTTTTATTTTGTTTTTTAGTTTATTATTATTATTAGTTAGTTATTATAATTATTAATTTTTTATTTTTAGTTTTATTAGTTAGTTAGTTTTATTAGTTATTATTATTAGTTATTAGTTTAGCTATTATTAGTTTAATTATTAGTTATTAAGTTTAGTTATTTGTTATTAGTTTATTATTTATTAGTTTAGTTATTACTAATTATTAGGTTTAGTTTATTAGTTATTAGTTAGTTTTGTTAGTTTTTTATTAGTTATTATTATTAGTTTTAATTATGAAATTTTAGTTTAGTTATTTATTAGCTAGGTTATTAATTTTATTTAGTTATTTAGTTTGGTAGTTTATTTTAGTTTTATTAGTTTATTAGTTATTTATCTATTAGTTTTATTATTATTAGTTAGTTATTAGTTAGTTAGTTTTATTTTTTATTAGTATTTTTTATTATTAGTTATTAGTTATTAGTTAGTTAGTTTATTTAGTTTTAGTTTATTAGTTTAGTTATTAGTTAGTTTAATTATTTAGGTTTATTTATTATTTTAGTTATTATTATTAGTTTTTATTAGTTATTAGTTTATTCTTTTAGTTTTAGTTATTAGATTTTTAGTTTAGTTAGTTAGTTTATTTATTTGTTATTATTAGTTATTAGTTAGTTAGTTTTATTAGTTATTAGTTTATTAGTTTTGTTAGTTTTAGTTTAGTTATTAGTTTATTAGATAGTTATTAATTATTAATTATTATTATTAGTTTAGTTAGTTTATTAGGTATAGTTTTTAGTTTAGTTTTTAATTTTAGTTAGTTTTATTAGTTATTATTTTAGTTAGTTCTATTTTAGTTGGTTAGTTAGTTTTAGTTATTAGTTTAGTTATTATTATTAGTTTATTAATTTATTTAGTTTATTAGTTTTATTAGTTTTATTAGTTTATTAGTTATTAGTTAGTTATTTAGTATATTATTTAGTTATTATTAGTTTATTTAGTTTATTATTATTAGTTATTATTAGTTATAAGTTATTAGTTTATTAGTTTATTATTAGTTTATTAGCTAGTTAATTATTATTAGTTATTAGTTTAGTTATTTTACTAGTTATTTATTAGTTAGTTTTATTAGTTATTATTTTAGTTATTATAATTATTGGTTAATTTATTATTAGTTATTATTAGTTTAGTTTTTAGTTTTATTAGTTTTAGTTATTATTAGTTTTATTATTATTAGTTATTTAGTTAGTTTCATCATTTAGTTTTTTTAGTAGTTGGTTAGTTACTAGTTTAGTTTTATTATTAATAGTTAGTTATTATTAGTTTTTAGGTTTTAGTTTATTATAGTTATTATTGTGGTTATTAGTTATTGGTTTATTATCGGTTTATTGGTTATTATTAATTGTATTTATTAGTTAGTTATTATTATTAATTATTATTATTAGTTATTTGGTTATTATTTATATTAGTTTCTTTTAGTTAGTTATTGGTTATTTATTATATTATTATTATTATTATTATTATTAGTTATTATTTATTGGTTATTAATATTAGTTAGTTATATTAGTTGGTTGTTGGTTATTAGTTTATTGGTTAATTTTATTAGATATTGGTTATTGGTTATTAGTTTAGTTGGTTATTGGTTGGTTTATTAGTTTAATTATTATTATTTATTGGTTTTTTTATTGGTTGGTATATTTAACTAATAAAATAATAATAATAAACTAATAACTAATAACAATAACATAACCAATAACTAATAAACTAAACTACTAACTAAACTAACTAATAATATCTAAAAACCAAAAATAATAAAATTAATAACTAATAACTACCGATAACTAATAAAACCTAATAATATAAACTAATAATAAACTAAAAAATCAAATAACTAAATAAAAGCTAAAATAAAACTAACTAAACTAATAACTAATAATAATAAACAATAATAATAAATAACTAACTAATAACTTCTAAATTACTAATAATAAACTAAAACTAACTAACTAATAAACTAAAACTAACTAATACTAAAATAATAATAATACTAAATAAATAAACTAATAAAATTAATAATAAACAACTAATAAATAAAATAACTAATAAATAATAAACTAATAAATAATCCAAAACTAATAATTAAAACTAATAATAACTAACTAATAACTAATAAAACAAACTAACTAAAAACTAAAATAAATAACTAATAAAGTAATAATAATAAATGATAACAACTAATAAACTAAAACTAAACTAATTACTAATAATAACTAATAATAATAATAACTAATAATAACTAAATAATAAAAATTAATACAAAACTAAATAAAAAACTAAAATAACTATAACTAATAAAACTATAATAACTAAACTAATAAACTAATAAAATAAACTAACTAATAAACTAATAACTGACTAATAATAACTAATAAAATGAGTAAACTAAAACTAACTAAAATAATAACTAATAAACTAAACTAATAAACCTAATAAACTAATAATAATAATAAACTAATAAAAACTAATAAACTAATAACTAATAAAATAAAACTATCTAAATAAACTAACTAAACTAAAAACTAACTAATAACTAAAACTAAAAAAAACTAATAAAACTAAATAATAAACTAACTAAAACTAATAATAAACTAAATATAAAAACTAACTAATAACTAATACAACTAACAATAAACTAAAATGATAATAATAATAACTAATAAACTAATAAATAAACTAAACTAAACTAACTAGTAAAACTAAAAATAAAATAAACTAAACCAAAACTAACTAATAACTAATAAAACTAATAACTAATAACCAAAACTAACTAATAACTATAATAAATAAACTAAAAATAATAATAATAACTAAAATAATGTAACTAAACTAAAAATAATTAACTAATTTACTAATAAATAATAAAAAAAATAAACTAATAACAATAATAATAATAACTAATAAAACTAACTAACAATAATAAAAACTAAAAAAATTAACTAATAACTAAAACTAACTAAACCTAAATAATAACTAAACTAATAACTAAATAATAAAACTAATAACTAAAATAACCAAATAATAAATAACTATAAACCAACTAATAAACTAATAAATAAATAATAAAACTAACATAAACTATAATAAATAATGTCAATAACTAATAACTAATAACTAAACTAACTAATAAATTAACTAAACTAATAAAATAACTAACTAAACTTATAATAAATAACTAATAAAAAACTAATAACTAAAATAAAAAAAACTAACTAAATAACTAATAACCAAATAGCTAAACTAATAAAACTAATTAAATAACTAAACAAATAACTAATAACAAAAATTAATAAATAATAATAACTAAAACTAACACTAATAAGTAAACTAATAATAACTAATAATAATAATAATAACAAATATAATAACAACTAACTAATAACTAATAAATAAAACTAAATAACTAAATAACTAATAATAACTAAATAATAATCTAACAATAAATAAAAAAAAAATAATAACTAAAACTAAATCTAATAAATAATAACTAATAATAACTAATAACTAAACTAATAACTAAAATTAAAAATAACTAAACTAACTAACTAATAACTAAAAACTAAACTAATAAAACCTAAAAAACTAATAACTAAAACTAACTAACCAAAACTAAAATAATAATTAAATAACTAAAATAATATTAAGAACTAAACTAATAACTAATAACTAATAAGTAATAAAAACTAACCTAATAAATAATAATAATAATAATAATACTAATAAACTAATAAAAGTAATAACTAAACTAAATAAAATAATACTAACTAATAAATAATAATAAAATTAAATAACTAAACTAATAAAATAAAAGTAATTAACTAATAACAATATAATAAAATTAATAAAACTAATAACTAAAACCTAATAACTAAAATTTATAACTAAAAACTAATAAACTAAACTAATAAACTAAAACTAATAACTAAACTAATAAACTAAATAATAAAACTAATAAATAACTAAATAACTAATTAATAATGAAACCAAAACTACAACTAATTAACTAAAATAAATAATACTAAAATAACCAAACTAATAATAATAACTAATAATAAAACTAATAAAAATAATAACTTAACTATAAAATAATAACTAATAAACTAAAAAACAATAAAAAACTAACAAAACAAATAAACCAATTACTACTAAACTAAACTAACTAACTAAAAAAACTTAAAAACTAACTAACTAAACTAATAATAATAACTAAAAAACTAACTAATAAAACTAATAAAACTAACTAATAACTAACTAATAACTAAATAATAAAATAACTAAAACTAAAACTAATAACTAAATTACTAACTAAACTAAACTAAAAACTAAAAACTAACTAATAATAACTAATAAAACTTGATAACTAATTAAAATAACTAAACTAAGTAACTAATAAAATTAATTAATATTAATAAACTAATAAAAACTAATAACTAATAACTAATATTTATAACTAATAACTAAAAATAAAACTAAAAAATAACTAGTAATAATAACTAATAATTAATAATAATAACTAAAAACTAAAACTAATAAAACTTATAATTAAAAAAAAATAAACTAATAAAAAAGTAATAAAAACAAATAACAAACTAATAAAAACTAATAAAAACAATAACTAACTAACTAACTAATAACAAACTAATAAAAATAAATAAACTAATAATTAATAACTAAACTAAACTAATAACTAATAAATTAATAACTAAACCTAATAGCCTAATAAAACTAACAAAAACTAAAAAAACTAACTAATAAAATAACTTAACTAATAAACTAAAAAAATTAAGTAATTAACTAATAACTAAAAACTAAACTAAAACTAACTAACAAATAACTAACTAAACTAAAAAAACTAAACAAAACTAAAAAACACAAACTAATAACTAATTAACAACAAAATAAACTAACTAGTAACCAATAACTAATAAAAACTAACTAATAACTAACTAAATAAAACTAATAAAACTAATAATAATAATAATAATTAATAACTAAACTAAACCTAATAATAAAAATAAAAACTAATTAAATAACTAACTAATAATAATTAAACCTAATAATTAATAGCTAACTAAACTAACTAATAATAAACTAAACTAATAAACTAACTAACTAAAAAAACTAATAAACTAGTAACTAAATAAAACTAATAACTAAACTAGTAAATAAAACTAATAAAACTAATAAACTAACTAATAATTAAACTAATAACTAACAAACTAACTAATAAAAACTAATAACTAATTAATCTAATGACAAACAAATAATAAACTTAAAAAACTAAACTAATAACCAAATAAACTAATAACTAACTAGCTAAAAACTAATAATAATAATAACTAAACTAATAAAAACTAATAAAACTAATAACTAACTAAATAACTAATATTAAAACTAATAAAACTAAAACTAAACCTAAACTAATAAACTAAAATCTAATAACTAAAATAAAACTAATAACTAATAAAACCTAAAAAAACTAATAAACTAATAAACTAATAAAACTAACTAATGAAACTAACTAATTAATAAATAACTAACTAAAACTAATAATAAACTAATAAAGTAAGAAACTAATAAAAACTAACTAACTAATAACCAAAACTAATAACTAAAAAACTAACTAACTAATAATAACTAATAACTAATAATAATAAGTTAATAAATAACTAAACTAATAATAACTAACCTAATAACTAATAATTATAACAAAATAACTAACTAAAAACTAAGATAGTAAACTAATACTCTAATAATAAACTAATTAATAAACTAACTAATAAAACTAACTAAACTAATAACTAATAAACTAAAACTAACTAATAATAATTAAACTAATAACTAATAAAAAAACTAATAACTAAACTAAAAAACTAATAATAATAACTAACTACCAACTAATAATAATAATAACTAATAATAATAATAATAATAATAATAATAATAATAATAATATAACTAAAAAACTAACTAATAATTAATAATAATAACTAATAAAACTAATAACTAAAAACTAATAAACCTCAACCTAGAACTAAAAAACTAAAATAATAATAATAATAAAACTAATAATAATAATAAACTAAACTAATAACTAATAACTAATAATAAAATAAATAACTGATAACTAACTAATAACTAAACTAACTAATATAAAAACTAATAAACTAAAACTAATATCTAACTAATAAGAAACTAACTAACTAAAAACTAATAAACTATAACTAATAACTAATAAAACTAACTAAAGAACTAATAAAAAATAAAAACTAACAATTAAAACTAACTAATAATAATTAATAATAACTAACTAACTAATAATCAATAATAACAATTAACTATGCTAATATAACTAATAATAACTAACTAATATTCTAAACTAATAACTAAATAATAAAACTAATAACTACTAATAACTAATAATAAACTAATAAACTAATAACTAACTAATAATAACTAATAAATAAATAAATAACTAACTAAAATAATAATTAATAACTAATAGACAAAATAATAAATAATAATAATAATAAATTAACTAAAAAATAATAAACTAACAAACTAAACTAATAACTAATAAATAATAACTAATAAAAAAATTACTAAACTAACTAACTAATAACTAATAAATGATTAATATTAAAACTAACTAATAACCAATAATAATAACTAAGACTAATTTCTAATAACTAATAAAAAAATAACTAATAAACTAAGAACTAATAAAATAATAAATAAAACTAATAATAAATAACCAATAAAGTTAATCATAATATCTAAATAATAAACTAAATAGCTAATTAATAAAACTAAACTAATAATTAAACTAACTAAACTAATAACTAATAAACCTAAAAACTAATAATAAAAAACTAATAACTATATTAACTACCTAATAAATAAAAAAAATAACTAATAAAAACTAATAACTATATTAACTACCTAATAAATTAAAAAAAACTAATAAGAAAAACTAATAACTAAAAAATTAAAAAACTAATAACTAATAAACTAATAACTAAACTAATAATAACTAAAAACTAAACTAATAACTAATAATAACTAATAACTAAAAAAATAAACTAATAAAACTAATAACTAATAAATAAACTAAAACTAGTCAAACTAATAATAATAAAACTAACTAATAATAACTAATAAAACTAATAAAAAAATTTAATAATAACAAAAAACTAATTAAACTAAATAACTAAAAACTAAAGTAATAATAAGAACTAAAATAACTAAACTAAATAACTAATAATAATGAATAATAACTAAACTAATAAAACTAATAACTAAATAATTAACTAATAACTAAAACTAATAATAACTAACTAAATAATAAAATTATAACTAAACTATTAACTAAATAAATTAATAAACAGATAAACTAACTAACTAACTAATAAAACTAATTAAAACTAAAAACTAATAATAATAATAATAATAATAAATAACTAATCTAATAAAACCTAATAACCAATAATAATAACTAACTAATAATTAATAAACTAATAAACTAATAAAACTAAATTAATAAACTTAATAATAAACTAAACTTATAATAACTAAGTAATAATAATAATAACTAGAAAAAACTAACTAAACTAACTAACTAATAACTAATTAACTAAACTAAAACTAACTAATAATTAAACTAAACATAAACCTAATAATAAACTAAATAAATAACTAATAACTAAATTAACTAACTAACTAATAATAATAACTAATAATAAATAAATAAACTAAATAACTAACAATAACTAAACTAATAATAATAATAAACTAATAAATTATAATACTAAAATAACTAATAAAACTAAACCTAATAAGAAAAAAAAAATTAATAACTATCTGAGAACTAACTTAATAAACTAAACTAATAATAATAATAATAATAATAATAATAATAATAATAATAATAATAATAATAATAATAACTAAAATAATAATAACTAATAATTAAAACTAAATAATAAAATAAATAATTAACTAATAATAAACTAAAACTAATAAGAACTAAACTAATTAATAACTAACTAATAATAATAAAATAATAACTAATAAAACTAAACTAATAACTAATAATAATTAATAACTAAAACTAATAACTAATAATAATAACTAACTAAACTAATAACTAATAATAAATAAAAACTAATAATAACTAAAACTAATAACTAATAAAAGACCTAATAAAACTAATAACTATAATAACTAACTAATAACTAAATAACTAATAAAAACTAATAACAAACTAAAAATAATAAATAATAATAAAACTAATAATTAAAAAAACTAATAACTAACTAATAAAACTGATAATAATTAACTTATAATAATAATAACTAAACTAACCTAATAAATAATAAGATAAAAATAACTAATAACAAAACTAACTATAACTAATAAATAACTAATAAAACTAAACTAATAACTAGTAATAAACTAATAACCAAACTAATAATAACTAATAGCTAACTAATAACTAAAACTAATAATAACTAAAAACTTAATAATTAATAATAATAACTAAACTAATAATCACTAAATAACTAAACTAATAACTAATAACTAACTAACTAATAATAAAAACAAATTAAAAAACTATTAATAATAACTAAATAAAAATTAAAGAAATTACTATTAACTAATAAACAAATAAAACTAACTAATAATAAAACTATTAATAACTAATAACTAATAATAATAATAATAATAATAATAATAATATTCTAATAATAATAAAAACTAATAATAATGAACTAATAAAATGAAAACTAAAACTAAAACTTAATAAACTAATCAATAATAATCCTAATAATAACTAATAAAAAACTAAAGTAAAAACTAATTAATAGCTAACTAACTAATAATAAACTAAAAAACTAACTAATAATAATAATAACTAATGAAAACTAAAAACCTAAACTAATAAACTACTAACTAAAAATAAATAACTAATAAACTAAACCTAATAACTAATAACTAAACTAATAACTAAAACTAACTAATAAAAACTAATAAAACAATCTAATAATAACTAATAATAATAAAAATAACTAATAATAACCTAATAATAATAAACTTAAAATAATAAAACTAAAAACTAATCAAACTAATAAACTAAACAAATAAAACTAATAATTAATAAACTAATAAAAATTAAACCTAATAATAAACTAAACTCACTAAATACAAACTAACTAAATTAATAATAATAATAATAATAATAATAATAATAAACTAATAAATAAAACTAACTAAAAGCTAATAATTAAATAAAACTAATAAAAACTAAAAACTAAAACTAAATAAACTAAATAACTAATAGCTAATAATAACTAAAAAACTTGTAAACTAAAACTAAAACTAACTAATAATAACAAATAACGAAGAAAAACCTAAATAACTAATAACTTACAATAACTAACTAAAAACCTAATAACTAAATAATAATAATAATAAATCCTAAAAAACTAAATAATAAACTAACTAATAAAACTAATAAAACTAATAAATTAATAAATAAATAACTAATAAAACCTAATAACTAAACTAATAACTAATAATAAAAAACTAACTAACTAACTAATAAATAATAACTAAATAATCAAAACTTATAACTAAAACTAATAACTAATCTAAAAACTAACTAATAATAACTAAATAAAACTAATAACCTAAAATCTAAAACTAATAACTAATAATTAATAACTAATAATAATAAACTAATAAAACTAATAAAACTAATAACTAAACCTAATAACTAATAAAATAACAAACTAATAAATAAATAACTAAAAAATAAATAAACTAATAAATAACTAATAAAATAACTAATAAAACCTAATTAATAAACTAACTAAAACTAATAACTAATAAATAACTAATAACTAATAATAACTTACTAAAATTAATAATAATAACTTTAACTAATAATAAAACCCTAAAGCATAAACTAAATAATAAAAAAAAACTAACTAATAATAACTAAATAACTAATAATAATAATCAAACCTAAATAATTACTAAACTAACTTAAAAACTAACTAATAAAACTAATAATAACAATAAAACTAATAAATAACTAAATAAATAATAATAAAACTAAATAAAACTAAAAACTAAAACAAATAAAACTAATAAAAACTAAACTAATAAAACTAATAAAACTAATAAAACTAATAACTAAATAAACTAACTAAACTAATAACTAAACATAAATAACTAATAACTGATAACTAAACTAATAACTAGAATAACTCAAACTAATAAACTAACTAATAACTAATAATTAAACTAATAAACTAACTAACTAGTAACTAACTACAAATAAAAACTAAACTAAACTAAAATGAATAACTAACTAAACTAATAATAATAAACTAAACTAAGAACTAAACTAATTAATAATGACAATAATATAATAAACTAATAAACTAATAACTAATAAAACTAAATAACTAATAATAATGAAACTACTAACTAAACCAAGTAATAAAACTAACTCAATAAGTAAACTAATAAACTAATAAACTATTAACTAACTAACTAATAATAATAAAACTAAACTAATAAAAACTAACTAATAATAATAACTAATAATAAAAATAACTATTAACTAATAAATTAATAAATAACTAACTAAACTAACTAACTAATAAATAATAACTAAAACTAATAATAACTAATAAAACATAATAAACTAAAACTAACTAATAATAACTAACTAATAAATAAAACTAATAATAATAACTAAAAGTAATAACTAATAATAATAAAAAAACAACAAAAACTAACTAATAAATTAACTAATAACTAAATCTAACAATAACTACTAACTAATAAACTAATAACTAAAAACTAATAACTGATAACTAAACTAATAATAAAACTAAAAAAACTAAATAACCTAAAAACACTAAACTAATAATTAACTACAACTAACTAACTAAAAATTAATAACTAATAATAAACTAATAAACTAATAACTAACTAATAATAACTAAAAAATAAACTAACTAATTGCTAATTCTAACTAATAATAACTAATAACAAACTAATAATAATAACTAATAACTAACTAAAATAATAACTAATAATAAAATAACTAATAACAAATAAAACCTAATAACTAGACTAATAATAACTAATAATAACTAATAACTAAATAACTAATAATAATAAACTAATAAAATAATAACTAACAAAAGATAATAAATAAAAACTAACTATAACTAATAACTAATAAACTAACTAATAATAATTAGCTAATAACTAAACTAATAACTGATAATAAAACTAAATACTAAATAACTAAACTAATAAACTAATAAAAACTAAATAACTAAATAACTAATAATTAATAACTAACTATAAAAATAAATAATAACTAAACCAATAACTAATAAATAATAATAACTTAATAAATAACTAAACTAACGAACTAATAATAATAAAACTAAGAACTAACTAATAACTAATAAAAACCTAATAACTAATAATAACTAAACTAATAACTAAAACTAATAACTAAAAACTAATAATAAGTAACTAATAATAATAACTGATAACTAAACTAATAACTAATAACTAATAAAAACTAAACTAATAATAAATAATAACTAAAACTAATAACTAGCTCAAACCTAAACTTAATAAAACTAATAAACTAATAATAACTAATAATTATTAACTAATAATAACTAAAACTAAAAACTAATAATAATAAACTAAATAATTAAACTAATAAACATAAAATTAACCAATAAAACCAAAAATAAAAACTAAACTAAAACTAAACTAATAATAACCTAACTAATAAATAATAATAAATTAATAAACTAACTAATAACTAATAACTAATAAAAAACTATAAACTAACTAATAAATAAAACTAAACCTAATAACTAAACTAATTAACTAACTAACTAAAAAAACTAATAATAAAACTAAACTAACAACTAATAAAAAACTAAACTATTAACTAAACCCAATAACTAAAGCTAAAACTAACAACTTATAAATAAAACTAACTAGTAAAACTAAAAACTAAAACAAATAATAATAACCTAACTGCTAATAATAATAAAACTAATAACTAAGTAAAATATTAACTAATAATAATAAACCTAATAACTAAACTAACTAAAAACAAATAAAACTTATAAACTAATAACTAACTAATAACTAACTATTAAAAAAAATAACTAATAATAATAATAACAATTAAAATAATAATTAAATTAACTAATAAACTAATAACTAAATAACTAATTAATAACTAATAACTAAAAATAACAACTAATAAAAACTAATAAACTAATAAAACTAAATAACTAAATAACTAAACTAATAAAACTAAACCTAATAACTAACTAATAAACTAACTAAAACACAATAATAACTAATAAACTAAATAACTAATAAAAATAATAATAATAATAACTAATATATACTAAAATAATAACTAACTAATAACTGCCTAAAAAATAACCAACTAATAACTAAAACTACAATAATAATAATAACTAAACTAATAATTAATAATAACTAAAACTAAATAAATAAAATACTAAAACTAATAAAACTAATAAACTAATAACTAACTAAAACTAATAACTAATAAAACTAAAAAAACTAAACTTATAACTAATAAACCAAAAAGCTAACTAACTAAATCTAATAAACTTAAAAAAATTAGGTTAACTTATAATTAAACCTAAAACTAATAATAATAAACTAACTAATAACTAATCAAAATAAACTAAAACTAATAATAATAAAAACTAATAACTAACTAATAACTAACTAATAAACTAACTAATAATAAATATAATAATAATAATAATAATAATAATAATATAATAATAATAACTAATAAACTAATAAACTACTCACTAACTAATAATAATTAATAAAACTAACTAAATTAGAAAAAATATTAAACTAATAACTAAACTAAAACTAAACAACTAATAATAAAACTAATAAACTAATAACTAATACTAACTAAACCTAAATGAATAACTAACTAATAAACTAATAACTAACTGATAAACTAGAAAAAATGAATAACTAATAAAATTAAAATAACTAACTAAACTGATAAAACTAATAATAATAACCTAGTAAATATCTAAACTAAACAAATAATAACTAACTATAACTAGACAAATAAAAACTATGCTAAAAACTAAAACTAACTAACCAATATACTAATAAAACTAAAAAGTTAACTATTAATAATAATAATAAACTAAACTAACTAACTAAAAAAAAACTAACTAATAATAAAACTAAAACTAATATACTAATAATAACTAACTAACTAATAAAAATAAAAGTAATAATAATAAACTAATAAACTAATAAAACTATTAAACTAAAAACTAACTAATAAAACTAATAAGTAATAACTAAATAAAATTAACTAAAACTAACAAAAACTAAAAAAGTAATAATAATAATTAATAAAATAACTAAACTAATAACTAATAACTAATAATAAATTAATAAAACTAAAATAAATAAAAACTAAAACTAAATAACTAACTAATAAACTTAATAACTAATAAAGAAAAAACAAACTAAACTAATAAAACTATAAAACTAAAAAATAATAAACTAAATAAACTAATAATAAAAATTAAACTAATAACAAACTAATATAATAATAAATATACTAAACCTAATAATAATAACCAAAAACTAATAATAACTAAACTAAGAACTAACTAAAACTAATTTATAAAAACTAATAAACTAATAATAATAATACAACTAATACTAATAACTAAAAAACCAACAAATTAAACTAAAAATAAATAAAAAAAACTAAACTAACTAATAATAATAACTAAAAAAAAACTAAACTTAAAACTAATAATAAAACAATAACTAATAAACTAATAACTAAACTAATAAAACTAATAAACTAATAGCTAAACTAATAACTAAATAATAACCTAAACTAACTAAAAATTAATAAAAACTAATAAACTATAACTAATAACTAATAAAAAGTAAATAACTAAATAAAAAATAAATAACTAAACTAATAAACTGAACTAATAAATAAGAAAACTAACTAATAATTAATAATAATTGCTAATAACTAATAATAACTAATAACTAACTAATAATAACTAATAACCTAATAACTAATAAAACTAGTTAACTAATAATAACTAATAAAACTAATAAAACTAATAAAATAACTAATAAACTAAACTAATAAAACTAATAGTAAAAACAAATAAACAAATAAACTAAACCTAATAATAACTAACAAAAACTAATAACTAATAATAACTAATAATAAACAAATAACTAATAATAACTAAAAACTAACTAACTAAAACTAATAAATAATATACTAATAAACTAATAACTAAAAACTAATAAACTAAACTAACTAATAATTACTAATAAAACCTAAAATAATAACTAACTAAACTAAATAACTTAACTAATAACTAACTAATAACTAACTAAAATAAACTAAACTAATAACTAACTAAAAACCTAAAAACTAAACTAATAATAAATAAATAAAACCTAAATAACTAATAACTAATAAACCTAATAAATAAATAACTAATAATAAATAACTAAACTAATAAAAACTAATAAACTAAACTATCTAATAATAACTAATAAAACTAATAAAACTAATGACTAATAATTAATAAAACTAATAACTAATAATAACTAACTAATAAAACTAACAGACTAATAACTAACTAATAATTAATAATTAATAACTAATAAACTAATAAAACTAAGTAATAGATAACTAAACTAATAAAAAACTAAGAACTAATAATAGCTAAAAATAACTAACCAACTTATAAAAACTAATAAACTAACTAATAAATAAATAAACTAACTAATAAAAAAAACTAATAAATAACTAATAAAACTAATAACTAAATAACTAATAAAACTAAATAAACTAATAACTAATAAATAACTAACTAATAAATAATAATAACTAATAACTAATAAAAAAACCTAAAATTGAAATTAATAAACCTAACAATAAAACTAATAGCAAATTAATAAACTAATAACTAAACTAATAATAATAAATAATAATAAACTAGAACTAATAAACTAAGTAAACTAACTAAAACTAAACTAATAACTAACTAATAAACTAAAACCTAATAAACTAATAATAAAACTAAAAATTAACTAATAACTAAACCTAATAACTAATAACTAAACCTAATAAACTAGTAGAGTAAAACTAAATAATTGGTACTAATAACTAAACCTAAACCTAAAACTAATAATGATAAACTAACTAACTAAAAACTAATAACTAAACTAAAAACTAATAATAATTAACTAATAAACTAATAACTAATAAACTAATAATTAAAAACTAATATTAACTAAACTAACTAATATTAATAATAATAACTAAAAACTAACTAAATTTACTAAAACTAACTAACTAACTAACTTGAAACTAAAAAAATAACTAACTAAAACTAAATAAACTAATAAACTACTAACTAAACTAATAAACTAATAACTAAACTAATAACTAATAACTAAATAATAACCTAAACTAACTAAAAACTAATAAAAACTAATAAACTAAAACTAATAAGTATAAAAAGTAATGAACTAAATAAAAAAACTAAATAACTAAATTAATAAGCTAAACTAATAACTAATAACCTAATAACTAATAAAACTGACTAACTAATAATAAATAATAATAAAAACTAATAAAACTAATATATAACTAAACCTATAACTAAACCTAAACTAATAAAACTAATAATAAAAAACTAATAAACTAATAAACTAAGCCTAATAAAAACTAATAAAAATTAATAAGTAATAATAACTAATAATAAACTAATAACTAATAATAACTTATAATAATAACTAAAAATTAACTAACTAAAACTAACAACTAATAAAACTAAACTAATAAACTAATAACTAATAATAAAGTAATAATAATAGCTAATAAAATAACTAAACTAATAACTAATAACTAATAATAAATTAATAAAACTAAAATAAATAATAACTAAAACTAAATAACTAATTAATAAACATAATAACTAATAAACAAAAAATAAACTAAACTAATAAAACTATAAAACCAAAAAAATAATAAACTAAATAAATTAATAATAAAAACTAAACTAATAAACTATTAAACTAATAACTAATAATAACGGTAACTAAACTAATAAAACTAACAAACTAATAACTAACTAATTGAAAAACCTAAATTAATAACTAGACTAATAACTAACTAATAAAATAATAAATAAACTAAACCTAATAATAATAACTAAAAGATAATAATAATTAAACTAATAACTAACTAAAAATTAATTTATAAAAACTAATAAACTAACTAATAATAAAATAACTAACTAATAAACTAATAACTAATAAACTAAAAATTAAAAAAATAACTAATAACTAATAATAACTAAACTAAATAATAATAATAATAAAAACTAACTAATAATAATAATAACTAAAAAAACTTAACTAAACTTAAAACTAATAAACTAATAAACTAATAACTAAACTAATAAAATAAAAACTAAAACTAAATAACTAAACTAATAACTAAATAATAACCTAAACTAATTATAAACTAATAAAAACTAATAAACTATAACTAATAACTAATAAAAAATAAATAACTAAATAAAAAACTAAATAACTAAACTAATAAACTGAACTAATAGCTAAGAAAACTAACTAATAACTAATAATAATTACTAATAACTAATAATAATTAAAAACTAACTAATAATAATAAATAACCTAATAACTAATAAAACTAATTAACTAATAATAACTAATAAAACTAATAATTAACTAAATTAATAACCAAACCCAAACTAATAAAACTAATAATAAAGCCTAATAAACTAAACCTAATAATAACTAATAAAAACTAATAACGAATAATAACTAATAATAAACTAATAATTAATAATAACTAATAATAAACTAATAGATAATAATAACTAATAATAATAACTAAAAACTAATTAACTAAAACTAATAACTAATAAACTAATAAACTAAAAACTAAAAACTAATAAACTAAATTAACTAATAATAACTAATAAAACCTAAACAAATAACTAACTAAACTAAATAACTAAACTAATAACTAACTAAAACAAACTAAATTAAAATAAACTAAACTAATAACTAACTAAAAACTAAAAATTAAACTAAAACTAATAACTGATAATAACTAACTAAAACCTAAATAACTAATAACTTATAAAACTAATAAATAAATAACTAATAATATATAACTAAACTAATAAAAACTAATAAACTAAACTATATACTAATAACTTATAACTAATTAATAAAACTAATAAAACTAATGACTAATAACTAATAATAACTAACTAATAACTAAATAATAAGTAATAATTAATAACTAATAAATTAATAAAACTAACTAATAGATAACTATGCTAATAAAAGACTAATAACTAATTATAGCTAAAAATAACTAACTAACTAATAAAAATTGATAAACTAAATTATAACTATCTAAAACTAGCTAATAAAAAAACTAGTAACTAACTAATAAAACTAATAACTAAATAACTAATAAAACTAAATAAATTAATAACTAATAAATAACTAACTAATAACTAATAATTAAACTTAAAATTGAAACTAATAAACTTAATAATAAAACTAACAACTAACTAATAAACTAATAACTAAACTAATAATAATAAATAATAATAAACTAAAACTAATAAATTGACTAAACTAACTAAAACTAAACTAATACCTAACTAATAAACTAAAACCTAATAAGCTAATAATAAAACTAAAAACTAACTAATAACTAAACCTAATAATAATAACCAAAAACTAATAATAACTAAACTAAGAACTAACTAAAACTAATTTATAAAAACTAATAAACTAACTAATAATAATAATAACTAACTAATAAACTAATAACTAAAAAACTAACAACTAAACTAATAAATAATAACTAATAAAACTAAACTAACTAATAATAATAACTAAAAAACTAACTAAACTTAAAACTAATAAACTAATAACTAACTAATAAACTAATAACTAAACTAATAAAACTAATAAACTAATAGCTAAACTAATAACTAAATAATAACCTAAACTAACTAAAATTAATAAAACTAATAAACTATAACTAATAACTAATAAAAACTAAATAACTAAATAAAATAAACTAAATAACTAAACTAATAAAACTAATAAATAAGAAAACTAACTAATAATTAATAATAATTGCTAATAACTAATAATAACTAATAACTAATAATAACTAATAACTAACTAATAATAACTAATAACCTAATAACTAATAAAACTAGTTAACTAATAATAACTAATAAAACTAATAAAACTAATAAATAACTAAACTAATAACTAAACTTAAACTAATAAAACTAATAGTAAAAAACAAATAAACAAATAAACTAAACCTAATAATAACTAACAAAAACTAATAACTAATAATAACTAATAATAAACAAATAACTAATAATAACTAAAAACTAACTAACTAAAACTAATAAATAATAAACTAATAAACTAATAACTAAAAACTAATAAACTAAACTAACTAATAATAATTAATAAAACCTAAACTAATAACTTACTAAACTAAATAACTAAACTAATAATAACTAACTAAAATAAACTAAACTAATAACTAACTAAAAACCTAAAAACTAAACTAAAACTAATAATAAATAAATAAAACCTAAATAACTAATAACTAATAAACCTAATAAATAAATCACTAATAATAAATAACTAAACTAATAAAACCTAATAAACTAAACTATCTAATAATAACTAATAACTAACTAATAAAACTAATAAAACTAATGACTAATAATTAATAAAACTAATAACTAATAATAACTAACTAATAAAACTAACTAACTAATAACTAACTAATAATTAATAATTAATAACTAATAAACTAATAAAACTAACTAATAAATAACTAAACTAATAAAAAAACTAAGAACTAATAATTAAATAATAACCAACTTATAAAAACTAATAAACTAAATAATAACTAACTAAAACTAACTAATAAAAAAACTAGTAACTAACTAATAAAACTAATAACTAAATAACTAATAAAACTAAATAAACTAATAACTAATAAATAACTAACTAATAAATAATAATAACTAAACTAAAACATAATAACAAATAACTAATAATTAAACCTAAAATTGAAATTAATAAACCTAACAATAAAACTAATAGCAAATTAATAAAACTAAACTAGTAATAATAATAAATAATAATAAACTAACTAATAATAAGTAAACTAACTAAAACTAAACTAATAACTAACTAATAAACTAGAACCTAATAAACTAATAATAAAACTAAAAATTAACTAATAACTAAACCTAATAACTAATAACTAAACCTAATAAACTAGTAGAGTAAAACTAAATAATTGGTACTAATAACTAAACCTAAACCTAAAACTAATAATGATAAACTAACTAACTAAAACTAATAACTAAACTAAAAACTAATAATAATTAACTAATAAACTAATAACTAATAAACTAATAATTAAAAACTAATATTAACTAAACTAACTAATATTAATAATAATAACTAAAACTAACTAAATTTACTAAAACTAACTAACTAACTAACTTGAAACTAAAAAACTAATAACTAACTAAACTAATAAAACTAATAAACTAATAACTAAACTAAGAACTAATAATAACTAAAACTAAATAACTAAACTAATAACTAAATAATAACCTAAACTAACTAAAAACTAATAAAAACTAATAAACTAAAACTAATAAGTAATAAAAAGTAATGAACTAAATAAAAAAACTAAATAACTAAATTAATAAGCTAAACTAATATAATAACCTAATAACTAATAATTAACTAATAATAAATAACTAATAAAAACTAATAAATAATATATAAACCTATAACTAAACCTAAACTAATAAAACTAATAATAAAAAACTAATAAACTAATAAACTAAGCCTAATAAAACTAATAAAAATTAATAACTAATAATAACTAATAATAAACTAATAACTAATAATAACTTATAATAATAACTAAAAATTAACTAACTAAAACTAACAACTAATAAAACTAAACTAATAAACTAATAACTAATAATAAAGTAATAATAATAGCTAATAAAATAACTAAACTAATAACTAATAACTAATAATAAATTAATAAAACTAAAATAAATAATAACTAAAACTAAATAACTAACTAATAAACATAATAACTAATAAACAAAAATAAACTAAACTAATAAAACTATAAAACCAAAAAATAATAAACTAAATAAATTAATAATAAAAACTAAACTAATAAACTAATAAACTAATATAATAATACGGTAAACTAAACTAATAAAACTAACAAACTAATAACTAACTAATTGAAAACCTCAAATTAATAACTACTAATAACTAACTAAAAATAATAAATAAACTAAAACCTAATAATAATAACTAAAAGATAATAATTAAACTAATAACTAACTAAAATTAATTTATAAAACTAATAATAAAATAATAAAAATAACTAACTAATAAACTAATAACTAATAAACTAATAATTAAAATAATAATAACTAATAATAACTAAACTAAATAATAATAATAATTAAAAAACTAACTAATAATAATAATAACTAAAAAAATTAACTAAACTTAAAACTAATAAACTAATAAACTAATAACTAAACTAATAACTAATAAAAACTAAAACTAAATAACTAAACTAATAACTAAATAATAACCTAAACTAATTATAAACTAATAAAACTAATATATAATAACTAATAAAAATAAATAAATAAAAAACTAAATAACTAAAATAATAAACTGACCAATACTAAGAAAACTAATAACTAATAATAATTACTAATAACTAATAATAATTAAAACTAACTAATAATAATAAATAACTAATAACTAATAAAACTAATTAACTAATAATAACTAATAAAACTAATAATTAACTAAATTAATAAAACCCAACCAAACTAATATAACTAATAATAACTAGCTAATAAACTAAACTAATAATCAACTAATAAAACTAATAACTATTAATAACTAATAATAAACTAATAATTAATAATATAATAATAAATAAGATAATAATAACTAATAATAATAACTAAAAACTAATTAACTAAAACTAATAACTAATAAACTAATAAACTAAAAACTAAAAACTAATAAACTAAATTAACTAATAATAACTAATAAAACCTAAACAAATAACTAACTAAACTAAATAACTAAACTAATAACTAACTAAAATAAACTAAATTAAAATAAACTAAACTAATAACTAACTAAAAACTAAAAATTAAACTAAAACTAATAACTAATAATAACTAACTAAAACCTAAATAACTAATAACTTATAAAACTAATAAATAAATAACTAATAATATATAACTAAACTAATAAAAACTAATAAACTAAACTATATAATAATAACTTATAACTAACTAATAAAACTAATAACTAATTACTAATAATAACTAACTAATTACTAACTAATAAGTAATAATTAATAACTAATAAACTAATAAAACTAACTAATAGATAACTATGCTAATAAAAGACTAATAACTAATTATAGCTAAAAATAACTAACTAACTAATAAAAATTGATAAACTAAATTATAACTAACTAAAACTAGCTAATAAAAAAAACTAGTAACTAACTAATAAAACTAATAACTAAATAACTAATAAAACTAAATAAATTAATAACTAATAAATAACTAACTAATAACTAATGATTAAACTTAAAATTGAAACTAATAAACCTAATAATAAAACTAACAACTAACTAATAATAATAATAATAATAATAAATAATAATAAACTAATAATTGTAAACTAACTAAAACTAAATAATACCTAACTAATAAACTAAAAAGCTAATAATAAAAAACTAAAACTAACTAATAACTAAATCGAATAACTAATAAATTAAATAACAAAAACTAATAAACTAAACTAATTAACTAATAATCTAAAATATAAAAACTAATAAATAAACTTAAACCTAAAACTAATAATGATAAACTAATTAACAAAACTAATAACTAATAATAACTAACTAATAAAGTAATAACTAAATTAATAACTAATAAACAAATAACTAAACTAACTAAAAACTAATAATAACTAAACTAACTAACTAATAATAATAACTAAACACTAACTAAATGAACTAAAACTAAGAAACTAACTAAACCTCAAACTAAAAAACTAATAATTAACTAATAAACTACTAACTAAACTAATAAAACTAATAAAAATAACTAAAGTAATAACTAATAATAACTAAAACTAAATAACTAAACTAATAATTAAATAATAACCTAAACTACTAAAAACTAATAAACTAAAACTAATAACTAATAAAAAGTAATGAACTAAATAAAAAAACTAAATAACTAAATTAATAAGCTAAACTAATAAATAATAAAATCAACTAATAACTAATACTAATAACCTAATAACTAATAAAACTAACTAATTAATAATAACTAATAAAAGTAATAAATAACTAAACTAATAACTAAACCTAAACTGATAAAACTAATAATAAAAAACTAATAAACTAATAAACTAAGCCTAATAATAACTAATAAAAACTAATAACTAATAATAAGTAGTAATAAACTAATAAATCATAATAACTTATAACAATAACTAAAATTAATAACTAATAAAACTAAACTAATAAACTAATAAACTAAACTAACTAATAATAACTAACTAAACTAATAACTAACTAATAACTAACTAAAATAAACTAAACTAAAATAAACTAAACTACTAACTAACTAAAAACACAAAACTACTAAAACTAATAATCCAATAATAAACTAAAATGTAAATAACTAATAACTAATAACTAATAATAAAACTAAATAGTAAATTAATAATTACTAAATAACTAATAATAATAACTAACTAATAACTAATAACTAATAAACTAATAACTAATAATAATAACTAAGATAAACAAAAACTAAAAACTAATAATAACTAATGAATAATAATAAAACTAAAAAATAAACTAATAACTAACTAACAATAATAAAATTAAACTAATAACCAACTAACTAATAAGTAACTAAATAACAAAACTAACTAAATAACTAATAATAATAAAACTAATAATAACTAAACTAAAAACTAACTAACTAATAAAACTAAAAACTAAACTAATAATAACTAAATAATAAAAATAACTAACTAATAAATAACTAATAAAATAACTAAACTAATAACTAATAATAATTAATTATCTAATAAACTAATAATAAACTACTAAACAAATTACTAATCACCAATAATAATAATAATAAATAAACTAATAATAACTAATAAACTAATAAACTAATTAATAACTAATAAACTAATATAACTAAAAAACTAAAATAATAATAATAATAACTAAGTGATAACTACTAACTACTAACTAATTAAATAATAACTAATAAACTAACTAAAATTAAAAAACTAAAAAACTAAACCTAATAAACTAACTAAAATAAAGTAATAACTAATAAACTAACTAATAACTAATAAAAAATAACTAAACTAATACTAACTAATAACTAAACTAAACTAATAACTAATAAAAATAACTAATAATTAAACCTAATAACTAAATAACTAATAATAATAACTAAACTAAAACTAATAAACTAATAAAACTAACTAACTAGTAACTAATAATAACTAATAAATAAACTAACTAACTAAATTAAAAACCTAATAACTAAAACTAAATAAATAAACTAATAACTAATAAAAACTAATAAAACAAATAATAATAACTAAATAAATAAATAAACCTAAATAACCAAACTAACTAATAACTAAACTAATAAATCAAAACTAAATAAACTAACTAACTAATGGCAAATTAGACGATCATGCACGAAGTTATGGCAATTTCTACGCGGCCTCCACAAGAGATGAGCAGATCAGCCGCGTGGGCCCCACGACTCATGTTTTTTAGTCCGAGGCTCCCATCGATGATATTTTTGGAGTCGATCATCGATTTCTCCGGCATCAATGATAAAAAAAATAAAAATAAAAGAAAATAAAATGGGCGGCATCAACAGATGGTTCAACACGACGACTTCCCAAGAGGTCACCCATCATAGTATTGCTCTCGCCCATGCACGTTTAACTGAAGAGTTCTCATAAGATCTGGTGTGCTGGTGCGATCACGCCCCTGGAGATTTGCCACAAATTGTGCTTATGCGAAACCTGTCCATGCCGCGGTAAGGTTTTGAACTAGCCAAAATCGGAGATACGGGTCCTGCCAGATGTGCTTGGGGCTCCTCTATGTGTTGTGTGCCCCACAGAGATCTTTTTGGATTGGGTTCATAATGGCAAATCAGACGATCATGCCTGAAGTTTGGCCATTTTTGTGCGGCGTTCACACGAGATGCGCAGATCAACCGTATGGGCCCCACGACTTGTGTTTTTCAATATGAGGCATCCCATCGATGACATTTTTGGAGTCAATCATTGAGTTCTGCGGTGTCAATGGTAAAATAAAAGAAAAATAAAAGAAAATAAAATGGACAGAATCAACAGATGGTTCAACACGATGACTTCCCAAGAGGTCACCCATCATAGTATTGCTCTCACCCATGCATGCTTAACTGAAGAGTTCTCATAGGATCTGGTGTGCTGGTGTGATCACGCCCGCTGGAGATTTGCCGCAAATTATGCTCATGCACAACCCGTCCATGCCGGTAAGGCTTCAAACTAGCTGAAATTGGAGAAATGGGTTCCACCAGATGTGCCTGCTGCACATCTCTACATCATGCGCACAACGGAGATCTTTCTAGATTGGGGTAATAATGGTGAATCAAATGATCATATGCGATGTTATGGCCATTACCGTGCAGCCTCCACACGAGATGCGCGGATCAGCCGCATGGGCCACAGGGCTCATGTTTTTTGATTTGAGGCACCCCATCGATGATATTTTTGGAGTCGATCATCGAGTTTTCTGACGTGAACGATAAGATAAAATAAAAACAAAAGAAAATAAAATGGGCGGCATCAACAGATGGTTCAACATGATGACTTCCCAAGAGGTCACCCATCATAGTATTGCTCTCGCCCACGCATGCTTAACTGAAGAGTTCTCATAGTATCTAGTGTGCTGGTGTGATCACGCCCACTGGAGATTTACCATAAATTTTACTCATGCAGAACCTATCCATGCCACGGTAAGGCTTTGAACTAGCCGAAATTGGAGATACGGGTCCTGCCAGATGCGCCTGGGGCTCATCTGCGCGTCGTGCACCCCACAGAGATCTTTCAGATTGGGTTCATAATGATGAATCAGACGATCATGCATAAAGTTATGGCCATTTACCTCCACATGTGATGCGGATCACATAGGGTTATTGAGTCGAGACATCCCATTGATGACAATTTTGGAGTCGATCGTTGAGTTCTGCGGTGTCAATGGAAATAAAAGAAAAATAAAAGAAAATAAAATGGTCAGCATCAACAGATGGTTCAACACGACGAGTTCCTAAGAGGTCACCCATCATAGTATTGCTCTCGCCCATGCACACTTAACTAAAGAGTTCTCATAGGATCTGGTGTGCTAGTGCGATCACGCCCGCTGGAGATTTGTCATAAATTGTGCTCATGCGGAACCCATCCATGCTGTGGTAAGGCTTTGAACTAGCTGAATCATAGATCTGGTCCATGAATGTGCACTGTTACACACTTTTCGCATCCTTGCGGGTTGGGAGCCGACGAAGTTATGCGTTGATACGGCCACCCACGACTCATGTTTTTCAGTCCGAGTCATCCCATCGATGACATTTTTGGAGTCGATCATTGAGTTCTGCGGTGTCAAAGGTAAAATAAAAGAAAATTAAAAGAAAATAAAATGGGCGGCATCAACAGATTGTTCAACACGATGACTTCCCAAGAGGTCACCCATCATAGTATTGCTCTCGCCCATGCATGGTTAACTGAAGAGTTCTCATAGGATCTGGTGTGTATGATCACTCCCGCTAGAGATTTACCATAAATTGTGCTCATGCAGAACCCGTTCATGCCGCGATAAGGCTTCGAACTAGCCAAAATTAGAGATATGGGTCCTGCCATGTGCATTTGGGGCTCATCTACTTGTCGTGCGCCCCACAGAGATCTTTCTAGATTGGGTTCGTAATGGTGAATCAGACAATCGTGCGTGAAGTTATGGCCAATTCCGTGCCGCCTCCACATGAGATGCACAGATTAGCCGCATGGACCCCACAACTCGTGTTTTTTCAATCTGAGGCATCTTATCGATGACATTTTTTGAGTCGATCGTCGAGTTCTACGATGTCAATGATAAAATAAAATAAAAATAAAAGAAAATAAAATGGGCTGTATCAATAGATGGTTCAACACGATGACTTTCGAGGAGGCCACCTATCATAGTATTGCTCTCTCCCAAGCACACTTAACTGAAGAGTTCTCATGGGATCTGGGGTGCTTGTGCGGTCGCACCCGTAGGAGATTACCATAAATTGTGCTCATGTGGAACCCGACCGTGCTACAGTAATGCCTCAAAATAGCAAAAATTAGAGATACGGGTCCCGCCAGATGCCCCTGCAACTCATTTGTGCGTCATACGCCTCGCAAAGATCATTCCAGATTGGGGTCATAATGGTGAATCGAACGATCGTGCGCGAAGTTATGGTGATTTCCACGTGACCTCCACATGAGATGCGCGAATCAGCCTAGTGGGCCCCATGGCCTATGCTTTTCAGTTTGAGGCATCCCATCGATGACGTTTTCAGAGTCGATCGCCAAGTTCTCCGGTGTTAGCGGTAAAATAAAATATAAATAAAAGGAAATAAAATGGGCGGCATCAATAGATGGTTTCAACACGATGACTTCCAAGGAGCTCATCCATCATAGTGCTGCTCTCACCCAAGCACGCTTAACTGAGGAGTTCTCATGAGATCTGGTGTGCTGGTGCGGTCGCGCCCGCTTGAGATTTGCCATAAATTGTGCTCATATGGAACCCATTCGTGCCGCGATAAGTCTTCGAACTAGCCAAAATCGGAGATACGGGTCCCGCTATATACGCATGCAGTACATCTGCGTGTCATGCGCCCCGTGGAGATCTTTCTAGATTGGGGTGATAATGGTGAATCAAATGATCGTGCTCAAAGTTATGGCTATTTTTGTGCGGCATCCGCACCAGATGCACGAATCAGCCACCTGGGCCCCACGGCTCATGTTTTTCAATCCGAGGCATTCCATCGATGACATTTTCGAAGTCGATCACTGAGTTATTAGTTTATTATTTATTAGTTTAGTTATTACTAGTTATTAGGTTTATCTTCTTAATTATTAGTTAGTTTAGTTAGTTTTTTATTAGTTATTATTAGTTTTAATTATTAGATTTTAGTTTAGTTATTTATTAGCTAGGTTATTAGTTTTATTTAGTTATTTAGTTTATTAGTTTATTTTAGTTTTATTAGTTTATTAGTTATTTATCTATTAGTTTTATTATTATTAGTTAGTTATTAGTTAGTTAGTTTTATTTTTTATTAGAATTTATTTAGTTTTATTAGTTATTAGTTTATTCTTTTAGTTTTAGTTATTAGATTTTTAGTTTAGTTAGTTAGTTTATTTATTTGTTATTATTAGTTATTAGTTAGTTAGTTTTATTAGTTTTAGTTTATTAGTTTTTATTATTTTTAGTTTAGTTATTAGTTTATTAGATAGTTATTAATTATGAATTATTATTATTGGTTTGGTTAGTTTATTGGGTATAGTTTTAGTTTAGTTTTAAATTTTAGTTAGTTTTTATTGGTTATTATTTTAGTTGGTTAGTTAGTTTGTTATTAGTTTATATTATATTAGTTTATTAATTTATTTAGTTTATTAGTTTTATTAGTTTTATTAGTTTATTAGTTATTAGTTGGTTATTTGGTATATTATTAGTTTATTTGGTTTATTATTTTATTGTTTATAAGTTATTAGTTTATTAGTTTATTGTTTGTTTATTAGCTAGTTAATTATTATTAGTTATTAGTTTAGTTATTTTACTAGATATTTATTGGTTAGTTTTTGTGGTTATTATTTTAGTTGGTTATTATTGGTTAGTTATTATTAGTTTTGGTTTTTTTGTTTTTTAGTTTTAGTTATTATTAGTTTTATTATTATTATTTATTTAGTTAGTTTCGTCATTTAGTTTTTTTAGTAGTTAGTTAGTTACTAGTTTAGTTTTATTATTATTAGTTAGTTATTATTAGTTTTTAGTTTTTTATTTATTATAGTTATTATTATTAGTTATTAGTTATTAGTTTTATTATTAGTTTATTAGTTATTAGTTATTAATTATTATTTATTAGTTAGTTATTAGTTATTAGTTAGTTATTATTATTAGTTATTTAGTTATTATTAGTTTATTAGTTAGTTTTACTATTAGTTTAGTTAGTTATTAGTTTTAGGTTTTATTATATAGTTATTATTAGTTTTAGTTATTATTATTATTAGTTAGCTTAGTTAATTATTAGTTATTAATTTATTAGTTAGTTCTATTAGTTAGTTGTTAGTTATTAGTTTATTAGTTAATTTTATTAGATAGTTATTAGTTATTAGTTATTAGTTTAGTTAGTTATTAGTTGGTTTATTAGTTTAGTTATTATTAGTTTTATTAGTTATTATTAGATAGTTATATTTAACTAACTAATAAATAACTAATAAATAAACTAATAACTAATAAACTAATAATAACAAAACTAATAACTAATAAACTAAACTACTAACTAAACTAACTAATAATAACTAAACTAATAACTAAATATATCTAATAAACTAATAACCTATTAAAAATAATAAAACTAATAATAACTATTAACTAAAACTAACTGATAACTAACCTAAATATATAAAACTAATAAAATCCTAATAACTAAATAAAAGCTAAAAACTAATAAAAAACTAACTATAATAAACTAAACTACAATAATAATAATAATAAACTAAACTAACTAACTAATAAACTAATTAATAATTACTAATAATAATAAACTAAATAACTAAACTAACTAATAATAAAACCTAAAAAACTAATAAACTAATAAACTAAAACTAATAATAATAACTAAACTAAATAACTAATAAAATTAATAATAACAACTTATAAATAAATAACCTAACTAAAATTACTAACTAATAACTAATAATAAACTAACTAACTAATAATAATTAAAACTAATAATAATAACTAACAACTAATAAAAACTAAACTAATAAATAACAAAACTAATAAATAACTAATAAAACTAATAAACTAATAACTAAACTAATAATAAAATAAATATTAACTAATAACTAACTAACTAATAAACTAAAAGCTAAACTAATAACTAATAATAACTAATAACTAGTAATAATAACTAAATAATAAAATTAATACAAAAACTAAATAAAAATAACTAAAATAACTTATAATAAACCTAATAAAACTAAATAACGAAACTAACTAAAAACCTAATAAACTAATAACTAAATAAAATAATAAACTAACTAATAAATAACTTACTAATAAAAAACTAATAAAACTAATAAACTAAAACTAATAACTAAACTAAAACTAACCAATAAAAATAAATAATAATAATAATAATAAATAAAAACTAATAAACTAATAACTAATAAAATAAAACTAACTAAATAAACTAACTAAATTAAAAACTAACTAATAAACTAATAACTAAAACTAACTAAAAAAACCTAATAATAAAAAATAAAAAACTAATAACTAAACTAATAAACTAAGCTAATAAACTAAAAACTAACTAACTAATAACTAATAATAACTAACTAATAATAACTAAACGAAATAACTAATTAATAATAACTAATAAACTAATAAACTAATAACTAAACTAAACTAACTAATAAAAAAACTAAAAACTAATAATAAATAACTAACTAAACTAAAACTAACTAATAATAACTAATAATAACTAATAACAATAACTAACTAATAAACTAAACTAAAATAATAATAACTAATGTAATAACTAATAAAACTAAAACAAAATAATTAACTAACTAACTAAGAATAATAATAAGAAATTAAAATAAACTAATAACTAATAATAATAATAATAACTAATAAAACTAACTAATAACTAATAAAACTAAAAAAATTAAATAATAACTAAAACTAACTAAACCTAAATAAT
Source organism: Cymbidium sinense (assembly GCA_021442155.1). NCBI lineage: Eukaryota > Viridiplantae > Streptophyta > Magnoliopsida > Asparagales > Orchidaceae > Cymbidium > Cymbidium sinense. The sequence continues at coordinate 332,266,639 of CM038214.1, read as the reverse complement.
AACTAAACTAATAATTAAGTAATAACTAACTAATAAAACTAATAACTAATAACTAAACTAATAAACTAATAACTAACTAACTAATAACTAATAAACTAATAAATAAATAATAAAACTAACATAAACTAACTAATAAATAATATCTAATAACTAATAACTAATAACTAAACTAACTAATAAATTAACTAAACAAATAAAATAATTAACTAAACTTATAATAAATAAGTAAAATAATAAAAAAATAATAACTAAAAAGTAAACCTAATAATAAAACTAACTAAATAACTAATAAACCAAATAGCTAAACTAATAAAACTAACTAGATAACTAAACAAATAACTAATAAAAAAATTAATAAATAATAATAACTAAAAACTAACTAACCTAATAAGTAATAACTAATAATAAACTGATAAATAATAATAACTAAATAATAAGTAATAAATAAATAATAATAACTAACTAACTAACTAACTAATAAATAACTTATAAAACTAATAACTAATAACTAAATAAACCTAATAATAATTAAATAATAAACTAACTAATAACTAAACAAATATCTAAAAAAACTAATAACTAATAAACTAAATCTAATAATAAATAACTAATAATAACTAATAACTAAACTAACTAACTAATAACTAAAAGCTAAACTAATAAAACCTAAAAAACTAATAACTAAAACTAACTAACCAAAACTAAAATAATAATTAAATAACTAAAATAATAATAAGAACTAAACTAATAACTAATAACTAATAAAACTAACCTAATAAATAATAATAATAATAATAATAATAATAATAAACTAATAAAACTAATAACTAAACTAAATAAAATAAAACTAACTAATAAATAATAATAAAATTAAATAACTAAACAAATAAAATAAAAGTAATTAACTAATAATAATATAATAAAACTAATAAAACTAATAACTAAAACCTAATAACTAAAATTTATAACTAAAAACTAATAAACTAAACTAATATACTAAAACTAATAACTAGACTAAAAACTAATAAACTAAATAATAAAACTAATAAATAACTAAATAACTAATTAATAATAAAAACCTAAAACTAATAACTAAATAACTAAACTAAAACTAATAACTACTAAAATAACCAAACTAATAATAATAACTAACTAATAATAAAAACTAATAAAAAACTTAACTAATAAACTAATAAACTAAAAACTAATAAAACTAACTAACAAAATAAATAAACTAATTACTAAACTAAACTAACTAACTAAACTAATAAAACTAATAAAAACTAACTAACTAATAAACTAATAATAACTAAAAAACTAACTAATAAAACTAATAAAACTAACTAATAACTAATTTTATTTTTGTTTTATTTTTGGTTTAGGTTTAAGTTTTGGTTTATTTTTTATTTAGTTTTATTTTTATTTTATTTTTAAATTTAGGTTTTAATTTTTGATTTTTAGGTTTGGATTTTAAGTTTTTATTTTAGGTTTATTTTTAGGTTTTATTTTTAAGTTTAAGTTTAGGTTTATTTTTAGTTTATTTTATTTTATTTTGTTTAGGTTTAAGTTTAGGTTTAGTTTATTTTAGGTTTATGTTTTGGTTTTATTCATTTTAGTTTAGTTTATTTTAGTTTAGGTTTAGGTTTATTTTATTTTTATTTTAGGTTTAGGTTTTTTTTATAGTTTAGGGTTGAGGTTTCATTTTTTTATTTATTTTTAAGTTTTTTTAGGTTTAGTTTTTTTTAGTTTTTATTTTATCTTATTTTAGGTTTATTTAATTTATATTTTTTGTTTAGTTTTTATTTTATTTATGTTTTTTATTTTAGGTTTATTTTATTTTTTTGGTTTAGTTTAGTTATTTATTTATTTATTTTAGTTTAATTTTTATTTTTATTTTATTTTATTTTATTTATAGGTTAAGATTTAAGTTTTAGTTTAGGTTTATAATTTATCTTATATTTTTTTATTTGGGTTTAGGTTTTAAGTATTTCTGGTTTAGGATTTAGGGTTTAGGGTTATTTTAGTTTTGTTTATTTTAGTTTAGGTTTATGTTTATTTTATTTTATTTATTTTATTTTTAGGGTTTTAGGGTTTATGGTTTAGGGTTTAGAGTTTAGGATTTAGGGTTTAGGGTTTTTAAGGCTTTTAGGTTTTAGGATTTAGGGTTTAGCATTTAGGGCTAAGTTTTTTTTATTTTTAAATTAAGTAAACCTCTATGTCTTGGTTTATTTTTTTATTTAGTTTATTTTTTATTTATTTTAGTTTATTTTATTATTTTATTTTTATTTAAGTATATTTTTATTTTTATTTAGTTTAGTTTATTTATTTTAGGTAAATTTATTTTAGTTTAGGTTTTTTTTAGTTTATTTTTTAGGTTTAGTTTTAGGTTTACTTTTTTAGTTTAGTTTTATTTTTATTTTATTTTTTAGGCTTAGGTTTTAATTTTTATTTTTAGGATTAAGTTTTAGTTTTAATTTTATTTTCTTAGGTTTAGGTTTTAGGATTTTTTTTAGGTTTATTTTTAGGTTTTACCTTTTAGTTTAAGTTTATATTTATTTTTAGTTTATTTTATTATATTTAGTTTAGGTTTATTTTTTTTAGGATTTGGATTAGGTTTTATTTATTTTAGTTTAGTTTATTTTAGATTAGCTTTAGGTTTATTTTATTATTATTTTATGTTTAGGATATTTTTTTTGTTTAAGGATTAGGTTTTATTTTTTATTTATTTTTAGGTTTTTTCTTGGTTTAGGTTTTTATTTAGATTTTATTTTATTTTATTTTAGCTATAGTATTTATTTTATTATTTTCTTATTAGTTTATTTTATAAGTTAGTTATTATTATTATTAGTTATTTAGTTATTAGTTTAGTTTTATTTAGTTTTTAGTTATTATTTTAGTTATTTTTTATTATTTGTTATTCATTAGTTTTATTACTTTATTAGTTATTAGTTAGCTATTTATGAGTTTTTTATTAGTTTTATTATTTTTAGTTATTAGCTTTATTAGTTTATTTAGTAGGTTTTATTAGTTATTAGTTTAGTTTTCTAGTTGTTAGTATTAGTTATTATTAGTTTTCAATACTTGTTTATTTATTATTAGATATTAGTTTATTTATTTGTAATTTATTTGTTTAGTGTTTTAGTTTGTTATTATTATTAATTAGTTTAGTTAGTTTTTAGTTATTAGTTTATTAGTTCTAATTTTCTAGTTAGTTATTATTAGTTTTATTATTAGTTATTAGTTTAGTTATTATTAGTTATTAGTTAGTTATTAAGTTTATTATTAGTTATTAGTTATTAGTTTCATTAGGCTTTTACTTTAGTCATTATTATTTAGTTAGTTTAGTTATTAGTTTAGTTATTAGTTTAGTTATTAGCTTTTAGTTAGTTATTAGTTATTATTATTATTTAGTTTTTAGTTTATTATTATTTTATTTATTATTAGTTTAGTTATTAGTTTATTAATTTAGTTAATTTAATTACTAGTTTAGTTATTAGTTAGTTATTAGTTATTAGTTTAGTTATTAGGTTTTATTAGTTTTATTAGTTTTATTAATTTTTAGTTTTATTAGTTTTAGTTAGTTATTATTATTATTAGTTTTGGTAATTAGTTTAGTTATTAGTTATTAGTTTAGTTTGTTTAGTTTTTATTATTTAGTTTTATTTACTAATTATGAGTTATTAGTTATTAGTTTTAGTTAGTTATTAGTTTATTAGTTAATTATTTATTTATTTATTATTTTTATTATTTAGTTTAGTAGGTTTTATTAGTTATAAGTTAGTTTGTTTATTAGTTTTTAGTTATTAGTTAGTTAGTTTTTTTAGTTATAAAGTTTAATTATTAGTTTTAGCTTATTAGTTTATTATTAGTTTATTAGTTATTATTTAGTTATTTTATTTTATTATTAGTTAGTTATAATTAGTTTTATTTGTTTTTATTAGTTATTAGGTTTAGTTTAGTTAGTTTTATTTAGTTATTAGTTTATTAATTATTAATTTAGTTTTATTATTAGTTTTATTAGTTATTAGGTTATTTATTTATTAGTTATTAGTTAGTTATTATTAGTTATTATTTAGTTTAGTTTATTTTGTTTTTTAGTTATTATTACTTTTTATTAATTTTTATTAGTTTATTGGTTATTTATTAGTTTTTTTATTTAGTTTTAGTTTAGTTTTATTATTATTAGTTAGTTAGTTATTTTTTTTTAGTTAATATTTGTCAATTTTTTTAGTTTATTTAGTTTATTATTAGTTATTTTTTTATTAGTTAGTTATTTTAATTAGTCATTAGTTTAGTTATTTTTATTAGTTATTATTTATTTTTAGTGTTAGTATTAGTTATTAGTTTATTATTATTTTTATTGTTTTATTTAGGTTTAGTTTGTTATTATTTAGTTATTTAGTTTATTAGTGTTAGTTTATTAGTTATTGGTTAGTTTAGTTTTTAGTTATTATTAGTTAGTTATTTAGTTATTAGTTTTAGTTTAGTTTTAGTTATTTATTTATGTTTTATTAATTATTAATTATTAGTTAATTCTATTGGTTATTATTAGTTTATTTTAGTTATTATTAGTTATTAGTTTATTATTATTAGTTATTTATTAGTTAGTTATTATTATTTTTAGTTAGTTTTATTATTATTATTAGTTATTAGTTTCTTTTATTAGTTAGTTAGTTAGTTTTAGTTTCATTTTATTAGTTATTTTATTAGTTTATTATTAGTTAATAGTTTATTATTTTATTAGTTATTTATTAATTTAATGATTATTTTTATTAGTAAATTATTAGTCATTTTTAGTTAGTTATCATTACTTATTATTATTAGTTACATATTTTTATTATTATTAATTTATTAGTTAGTTATTAGTTTATTAATTTTGGTTTTAGTTTATTATTAGTTTATTTATTTAGTTGTTTTTTTATTATTTAGTTTTTTATTTTATTTTAGTTAGTTTTATTAGTTTTAGTTATTTTATTAGTTTTTAGTTATTAGCTTTATTTTTTTTATTATTAGTTAGTTAGTTAGTTATTTATTAGTTATTAGTTAGTTTTAGTTATTATTTTAGGTTATTAGTTTAGTTATTATTTAGTTAGTTATTTATTATTAGTTATTAGTTATTAGTTATTTAGTTTAGTTAATTTTTATCAGTTAGCTTTTTTATTATTAGTTATTATTAGTTTGTTATTAGTTTATTTAGTTTATTAGTTATTAGTTATTAATTTTAGTTTTTAGTTTTTTAGTTATTTAGTTTAGTTAGGTTTGGTTATTTATTATTATTTGGTAAATTATTAGTTTTAGTTTTAGTTTAGTTATTATTAGTAGTTTAGTTTTATTAGTTATATAGTTAGAGTTTTGTATTGTTATTAATAGTTATTAGTTAGATTATTAGTTATTAGTTATTTTAGTTAGTTATTAGTTTTATTAGTTTAGTTTTAGTTAGCTTTTAGCTAGTTTTAGTTTTAGTTTTAGTTATTAGTTATTAGTTTTTATTAGTTAGTTAGTTTTAGTTATTAGGTTTTTTAGTTTTTATTAGTTTTAATTATTAGTTAGTTATTTGTTAGTTTAGTTTTTTTAGTTATTAGTTTAGTTATTCTTAGTTATTTAGTTATTAGTTATTAGTTTATTTAGTTATTATTAAGTTTATTAGTTATTAGTTTAAGTTTATTTAATACTTAGTTAGTTTAGTTTATTATTAGTTATTAGTTAGGTTAGTTTTAGTTTAGTTATAAGTTAGTTATTAGTTTTATTAATTATTAGATTTAGTTTTTATTAGTTCTTAATTTATTAGTTTATTAGTTATTAGTTAGTTATTTAGTTATTTAGTCTTTAGTTAGTTAGTTTTTATTACTTTTTTAGTTTATTACTTATTAGTTAGTTAATATTTTAGGTTATTAGTTTAGTTATTATTTAGTTAGTTATTTATTATTAGTTATTAGCTATTTAGTTTAGTTAGTTTTTATTAGTTAATTTTTATTATTATTAGTTATTATTAGTTAGTTATTAGTTTATTAGTTATTAGTTAGTCAATTATTAGTTTATTTAGTTTATTAGTTATTAGTTATTTAGTTATTTAGTTTATTTATTAATTTAGTTATTATTATTAGTTATTAGCTATTAGTTTAGTTTTTAGTTTAGTTATTATTAGTTGTTAGTTTAGTTTTATTAATTTTAGTTAGTTATAGTTAGTTATTAATATTAGTTATTAGTTAGTTAGTTAGTTAGTTATTAGTTTTATTATTAGTTTTATTATGCTTTGGTTTTAGTTGTTAGTTAGTGTAATTTATTAATTTGTTTTATTAGTTAGTATTTGTTATTAGTTTTATTAGTTTAGATTTAGTTAGGTTTTAGTTAGTTTTAGTTTTAGTTTTAGTTATTAGTTTTTATTAGTTAGTTAGTTTTAGTTATTAGGTTTTTTAGTTTTTTATTAGTTTTAGTTATTAGTTATTAGTTAGTTATTTATTAGTTTAGTTTTTATTATTAGTTATTATTAGTTATTTAATTATTAGTTATCAGTTTATTTAGTTATTATTAAGTTTATTAGTAATTAGTTTTAGTTTATTTATTAGTTAGTTAGTTTAGTTTATTATTAGTTATTAGTTAGGATAGGTTTACTTTAGTTATTAGTTAATTTATTAGTTATTAGGTTTAGTTTTTATTAGTTCTTTGTTTATTAGTTTATTAGTTATTAGTTAGTTATTTAGTTTTTAGTTAGTTAGTTTTTATTACTTATTAGTTTATTACTTATTAGTTAGTTATTATTTTATTAGTTTATTAGTTTAATAGGTTTTAGTTTATTATTTTGTTAGTTTTAGTTAGTTAGTTTTATTAGTTATTATTAGTTATTTAGTTTATGATTGGTTTTTAGTTATTTAGTTTTTTATTATTGTTAGTAAGTTATTTTTATTATTAGTTTATTAGTTTTGTTAGTTTATTTGTTTATTTATTTAGTTAGTTATTATTATTATTAGTTGTTAGTTTAGTTAGTTTGTTTATTAGTAATTAGTTTATTAGTTAGTTAGTTTTATTATTAGTTTTGTTATTTAATTTAGTTTTTCTTTGTTTTATTTATTAGTTAGTTTGTTCATTATTAGTTATTAGTTATTATTATTATTAGTTTTAGTTTTATTTATTAATTAGTTTTATTAGTTTTAGTTTTTAGGTTTAGTTTTATTATTAGTTATTTATTATATTAGTTGGTTTAGTTTTAGGTTTATTAGTTTATTTTATTATTTTATTTTTTAGTTTAGTTAGTTTCATTAGTTAGTTATTTAGTTATTATTAGTTAGTTATTTAGTTAGTTATTAGTTTATTTTTTATTATTAGTTAATTGTCATTTAGTTTATTATTAGTTATTATTAGTTAATTATTAGAATTAGTTCGTTAGTTATTATTAGTTAGTTATATATTTAGTTTATTAGTTTAAGTTATTAGTTAGCTAGTTTTTTTAGTTTATTAGTTATTACTTATTAGTTATTAGTTAGTTAGTTTTAGTTTAGTTTTTTTAGTTAGTTGTTATATAGTTTTAGTTTTAGTTAATTATTAGTTTATTAGTTATTAGTTATTTTATTAGTTTTTATTAGTTAGTTTAGTTAGTTTATTAATTATTAGTATAGTTAATTTTAGTTTATTAGTTTTATTAGTTATTATTAGTTAGTTATTAGTTTATTGGTTAGTTTTAGATATTATTATTTTTAGTTTGTTTAGTTTATTAGTTTAGTTATTTAGTTTGTTTATTAGTTTTTAGTTATTATTAGTTAGTTTTTTAGTTATTAGTTTAGTTATTTAGTTTTAGTTATTAGTTTATTTATTAGTTATTTAGTTATTATTGATTTTAGTTAGTTATTTAGTTATTAGTTATTATTATTTAGTTTGTTAGTTTATTAGTTTAGTTATTATTAGTTTTTAGTTAGTTTAGTTATTTAGTTTATTAGTTAATTAGTTTTTTAGTTTTTAATTATTAGTTATTAGTTTATTAGTTTATTAGTTTTATTATTTTTTTATTAGTTAGTTTGATTTAGTTAGTTTTGTTTATTAGTTATTTATTAGTTTGTTATTATTAGTTTTAGTTGTTAGTTTAGTTTATTAGGTTTATTATTTGTTAGTTATTAGTTTATTTATTAGTTTTGATTAGTTATTAGTTATTAGTTTTATTACTTTATTAGTTAGTTATTATTAGTTTTATTATTTATTATTATGATTATTAGTTACTTATTTTTATTATTTGTTAGTTATTATTAGTTATTAATTTAGTTTTATTAGTTTTATTATTTTATTTAGTTAGTTTATTAGTTTTATTTTTTAGTTATTAGGTTTAGTTATTAGTTATTAGTTTAGTTTTAGTTATTTTTATGAGATATTACTTATGAGTTTATTTGGTTTTAGTTTATTTGTTTTAGTTAGTTTTATTAGTTATTATAGTTAGTTTAGTTTATTTATTTTAGTTAGTTTTTTAGTTTTTTAGGTTTATTATTATTAGTTTTCATTAGTTATTTAGTTATTTATTAATTAGTTATTATTATTAATTTATTATTATTTTATTATTTATTATTAGTTATTAGTTTTATTTATTATTTATTAGTTATTAATTTAGTTATTATTATTAGTTTAGTTTAGTTTTATTATTTAATTATTAGTTAGTTATTTAGTTTTATTAGTTACTTATTAGTATGTTATTATTTTTTATTAGTTATTAGTTTATTTCATATTTAGCTATTTAGTTTAGTTAATTATTAGTTTTTAGTTATTTATTAGTTTATTAGTTAGTTTATTAGTTCAGTTATTTTAAGTTAATTTTTTATTAGTTATATAGTTATTAATTAGTTATTATTATTAGTTATTTTAGTTAATTATTAGTTAGTTAGTTATTATTAGTTATTATGAGTTATTAGTTTTTAGTTTAGTTTGGTTATTATTTTAGTTTATTTAGTTATTATTTTATTAGTTATTATTAGTTCAATTTTTTAGTTAGTTAGTTATTTAGTTATTATTAGTTAGTTTTTTTTATTATTATTATTACTATTATTATTATTATTATTATTATTATTAGCTTTTAGTTAGTTTTTTATTATTAGTTATAAGGTTTATTATTAGTTAGTTAGTTTTTAGGTTTTTATTAGTTTTATTATTATTTTAGTTTTTTAGTTTTGTTTTATTAGTTAGTTATTATTAATAGTTTTAGTTAATTTTACTAGTTATTTAGTTTAGTTATTAGTTTTTTAGTTTTTTAGTTTTATGGTTATTTATTAGTTTAGTTATTAGGTTTTTTATTAGTTTTATTAGTTAATATCAGTTAGTTAGTTTTAGTTAGGTTATTCATTTATTAGTTATTATTAATAATTAGTTAGTTATTAATTTTTAATTTTAGTTTTCTTAATTTTTATAATTATTATTAGTTATTAATTATTTTATTTATTTATATTATTTATTATTTTAGGTTTATTTGTTATTGGAGTGATTTTGAGTTAGTTAATTTTTTTTATTAGTTTATAAGGTTATATTTTTTAGTTATTTAGTTTTATTAGTTATCTAATTTAGTTATTCATTATTAGTTTTATTATTTGATTTAGTTATTATTGTTATTATTAGTTAGTTATTATTTGTTTTATTAATTAGTTTTATTATTATGAGTTAGTTTAGTTGTTAATTATTTAGTTAATTTTTATTAGTTTTAGTTATTTAGTTATTAGGTTTTAGCAAGTTATTAGTTAGTTTTATTTAGTTATTTTTATTAGTTTAGTTTATTAGGTTTTTTATGAGTTTTATTAGTTATTTATTTATTTTTATATTATTAGGTAGTTTTTTATTAGTTAGTTAGTTATTTAGTTTTATTAGTTATTATTATTTAGTTATTATTTTAGTTTATTAGTTTTTTATTAGTTAGTTTTAGTTTTTCAGTTTTTTTGTTTAGTTATTTAGTTCTTTAGTTATTAGTTTTAATTAGTTACTAATTATTATTATTAGTTAGTTGGTTATTATTAGTTATTATTAGTTAGTTAGTTTAGTTTTTTTAGTTTTATTAGTTATTATTAGTTCTTTTAGTTATTTATTATTAGTTTTTTTTAGTTTTGTTAGTTATTAGTTATTTATTATTTAGTTAGTTATTAGTTATTAGTTTATTATTAGTTTTATTATTATTAGTTATTATTAGTTAGTTGTAGTTTATTAGTTAGTTTATTATTACTAGTTATTTATTAGTTTATTAGTTTATTAGCTAGTTATTAGTTTATTAGTTTTTCATTATTATTAGTTTTTTTAGTTATTAGTTTTATTAGTTAATTATTATTTAGTTATTATTAATTTTGTTAGTTGTTAGTTTAGTTTTAATTTAGTTAGTTATTATTAGTTTATTATTAGTTATTAGTTAAGTTATTTTAGTTATTATTAGTTAATTTAGTTAGTTATCATTAGTTAATTAGTTTTTAGTTAGTTATTAGTTTTAGTTTAGTTAGTTAGTTAGTTATTATTATTATTATTATTATTAGTTTTTTAGTTTTATTATTATTTAGTTTGTTAATTTTAGGTTTATTAGTTAGTTTAGTTTTATTAGTTTTATGTATTAGTTATTATTAATTTATTAGTTATTAGTTATTAGTTTTAGGTTTAGTTAGTTATTATTAGTTTAGCTTTTAGGTTTTTATTAGTTCTTAGTTTAGTTTTTTAGTTATTTATTTAGTTATTATTAGTTAGTTATTATTAGCTATTAGTTTAGGTTTTTATTATTAGTTAGTTTTTAATTGTTAGTTTAGGTTATGTTTTATTAGTTAGATATTAGTTATTAGTTTAGTATTAGTTTTAGTTATTTAGTTATTAGTTATTAGTTATTTACTCAAGTTATTTTTTTGTTTATTAGTTTATCAATTTTTAGTTTTTAGTATTAGTTAGTTATTTATTTTGTTATTAGTTTAGTTATTAGTTATTAGTTAGTAGCTTTATAATTTAAGTTTTTAGTTATTAGTTATTATTAGTTATTATTTTATTATTAGTTTTTTTAGTTATTAGTTATTTAGTTTAGTTTTAATTTATTATTTTAGCTTATTAGTTTATTAGTTTAGTTAGTTTTTATTAGTTATTAGTTAATAGTTTTTATTAGTTATTAGGTTATTATTATAATCAATATTATTATTAGTTTTAGTTATTAGTTATTAATTTAGTTATTTATTAGTTTTATTAGTTATTAGTTAGTTTAGTTTCTATTAGTTAGTTTTTTTAGTTATTATTTAGTTTAGTTATTTATTGTTAGTTATTAGTTTATTAGTTTTTTAGTTCAGTTAATATTATTATTAGTTGGTTATTATTAGTTTAGTTAGTTATTTAGTTATTAGTTAGGTTTTTAGTTTATTAGTTTATTATTATTAGTTAGTTATTAGTTTATTAGTTTTAATTAGTTATTATAATTATTGGTTTTTTAGTTTTTAGTTATTTATTAGTTTTAGTTATTAGTTATTTTACTTAGTTAGTTTATTTAGATTTATTAGTTCTTAGTTATTGAGGTTTTTTTTTTAGTTATTATTTATTAGTTAGTTAGTTAGTTTATTAGTTAGTTATTAGTTATTAGTTATTAGTTTATTAGTTTATTAGTTATTAATTATTATTATTATATTAGTTAATTATTAGTTTTATTATTAGTTATTATTATTAGTTTATTATTTTAGTTATTATTTATTATTTTATTAGGCTTAGTTTAGTTTTTTAGGTTTATTTGATTATCAGTTTTAATTAGTTATTAGTTAGTTATTAGTTTAGTTTAGTTTAGTTATTAGTTATTATTAGTTATTAGTTTATTAGTTATTTAGTTTATTAGTTTATTTATAATTTATTTTAGTTATTATTAAATTTTAGATTTTTAATTTTCTTATTTTTTTAGCTATTAGTTTAGTTAGTTTAGTTATTTTATCAATTTTAATTATTAGTTTTTTATTAGTTAGTTATTTAGTTATTTTATTAGTTTAGTTAGTTTAGTTATTATTATTATTTAGTTTATTAGTTTTAATTAGTTATTAGTTTATTAGTTATTATAAGTTATTAGTTTTTTATTTAGTTATTTAGTTTTATTATTAGTTATTAGTATATTAGTTTTAGCTAGTTTTATTAGTTAATTATTTATTATTAATATTTAGCCATTAGTTAGTTTCTATTTAGTTATTAGTTTAGTTAATTATTAGTTAGTTTTAGTTATTATTAGTTTTTGTTTATTATTATTAGTTTTATTATTTATTTTTATTATGTATTAGTTATTAGTTTATTATTATTTAATTAGTTATTAGTTAGTTATTTTTAGTTATTATTAGTTATTAGTTTATTTATTATTTAGTTATTATTAGTTTAGTTATTTAGTTATTTATTAGTTAGTTATTAGTTTTAGTTATTAGTTTAGTAATTTATTATTAGTTTTATTAGTTTTTATTAATTATTTATTAGTTAGTTAGTTAGTTTATCATTAGTTTATTTATTATTTATTTAGTTAATAGTTTAGTTATTTTATTATTTATTATTAGTTTATTAGTTTTAATAGTTTTATTATTTATTTTTAGCTAGTTAGTTTGGTTTTTAGGTTTTTTAGTTATTATTAGTTATTAGTTAATAGTTATTATTAGTTTAGTTATTATTGTTAATTATTAGGTTTAGTTATTAGTTATTATTAGTTATTAGTTTTTTAGTTTTTTGCTAGTTATTAGTTTAGTTAGTTTATTATTAGTTTAGTTTATTAGTTTAGTTTTATTTTTTTTATTAATTTAGTTTGTTTTTGTTATTTATTAGTTTATTAGTCTTTAGTTATTAGTTTAGTTATTATTATTATTATTTTAGTTATTAGTTTTTTTAGTTTTAGTTTTATTAGTTTATTATTAGTTAGTTTTTAGTTTTGGTTAGTTTGAGTTAGTTATTAGTTTTAGTTATTAGTTTAGTTTAGTTTTTAGTTATTAGTTTAGTTTTATTATTAGTTATTAGTTTTTAGTTATGTTTATTAGTTTTATTTTGTTATTACTAAGTTAGTTAGTTTATTATTAATTAGTTTAGTTTAGTTATTAGGTTTTAGTTTTTTAGTTAGTTTAGTTAATTATTTTTGGTTATTAGGTTTTATTAGTTTTATTAGTTAGTTAGTTTTATTAGTTTAGTTTAGTTTTTTATTAGTTTTATTAATTTAGTTAGTTAGTTTATTAGTTTAGTTTTAGTTAGTTTAGTTAGTTTAATTTAGTTTTTTAGTTTAGTTTTAGTTTTTATTATTAGTTTTAGTTATAAGTTATTTAGTTATGTTAGTTACTTTTTATTAGTTATTAGGTTTATTTTATTAGCTTTATTTAGTTAGTTTGGTTCATTATTAATTTAATTAGTTTATTTTATTAGTTATTTTTTAGATATGTATTATTAGTTATTATTAGTTATTAGGTTTAATTTATTATAATATTTTTATTTTATTATTAGTTTATTAGGTTTAGTTTTTTTATTATTTATTTAGTTTTTTAGTTATTAGTTTAGTTTATTTAGTTTTAGTTAGTTTTATTAGTTTTTAGTTATTAGTTTTATTATTATTATTAGTTATTTTTAGTTAGTTAGTAGTTAGTTATTAGTTAGTTTTTAGTTTTATTAATTTTTAGTTTTATTAGTTATTAGGTTTATAGTTATTATTATTATTATTTTATTATTATCAGTTATTATTACTTAGTTAGTAGTTTTAGTTTTTAGTTTTATTAGTTTTATTAATTATTAGTTAGTTTAGTTTTTTTATTTTTTATTATTAGTTTTTAGTTTATTAGTTGTTAGTTTTTCAATATTATTAGTTTGTTAGTTAGTTTAGTTCATTATTATTAGTTATTAGTTAAGTTTTTAGTTTATTATTTGTTATTATTAGTTATTAGATATTAGTTTATTAGTTTAGTTTTTATTTTATTATTAATTAGTTTATTAGTCATTAGTTATTTAGTCATTATTATTATTAGTTTTATTATTTAGCTATTACTATTATTATTAGTTAATTATTTTAGTTATTATTATTATTAGTTAGTTATTTTAGTTATTATTAGTTATTATCATTATTAATATTAGTTTTTGTTAGTTTTTAGTTATTAGTTTATTTTATTAGTTAGTTTTAATTTAGTTATTATTTATTATTTTTAGTTAATTTTTATTAGTTATTTATTTATTAGTTTAGCTATTAGGTTTTAGTTATTATGAGTTATTAGTTATTATTTTTTATTATTATTTTAGCTATTAGGTCTATTTATTATTATTAGTTGTTATTAGCTTATTAGTTATTAGTTTATTAGTTTATTTTAGTTATTATTATTAGTTTATTAGCTTACTAGTTTTAGTTTATTAGTTTTATTATTTAGTTTTATTAGTTATTTAGTTTAATTATTATTTAGTTATTTATTTTTAGTTATTAGTTAATTATTGTTATTAGTTATTAGTTTAGTTATTTTTAGATTTTTATTATTAGGTTTTAATTTTATTATTTAGTTATTTATTAGTTTAATTTTATTAGTTTTTAGTTTAGTTTAGTTATTATTAATATTAGGTTTTAATAGTTATTAGTTTTACTTAGTTAATTAAGTTATTAGTTATTAGTTATTAATTATTATTAGTTTTAGTTTAGTTATTATTTTTAGTTAGTAATTAGGTTTAGTTAGTTGTTTATTTGGTTAGTTATATTAGTTATAAGTTTATTAGGCTTTTATTTATTATTAGTTATTATTAGTTTTATTATTTATTATTTTCTACTTTATTAGTTATTAGTTAGTTATTATTAGTTAGTTTATTATTATTAGTTATTAGTTTATTTAATTATTAGTTTTTTACTTATTTATTTAAGTTATTATTAGTTTTTATTAAGTTTTATAAGTTATTATTATTATTAGTTTTAGCTATTATTAGTTATTATTATTTTTTAATTATCAATTATTATTAGTTTCATTATTATTATTAGTTTTTTATTAGTTATTCATTATTGGTTATAGTTTTTTAGTTTAGTATTATTTAGTTTTATTAGTTTTTAGTTTATTAGTTAGTTTTATTAGGTTAGTTTTATTAGTTTTTAGTTTAGTTTAGTTATTATTTTTATTAGGTTTTATTAGTTTATTAGTTTTACTTAATTTATTAGTTATTAGTTTAGTTTTTTTAGTTAGTTAGGTTATTTGTTATTAGTTATTAGTTATTATTAGTTTTAGTTTAGTTGTTATTTTAAGTTGGTTATTAGGTTTAGTTAGTTTATTTTTTAGTTATTTATATTAGTTATAAGTTCATTAAATTTTTAGTTATTATTAGTTTATTAGTTAGTTATTATTAGTTAGTTTATTATTATTAGTTATTAGTTTAGTTAATTATTAGTTTTTTACTTATTTATTTTAGTTATTATTAGTTTTTATTAAGTTTTATTAGTTATTATTATTATTAGTTTTAGTTTATTAGTTATTATTATTTTTAATTATTAGTTAATATTAGTTTTTATTAGTTATTATTAGTTTATTAGCTTTTAGATTTATTTTCATTATTATTATTAGTTTTTTATTAGTTATTAGTTATTAGTTATAGGTTTTTAGTTTAGTATTATTTAGTTTTATTAGTTTTTAGTTTATTAGTTTTAGTTAGGTTTATTATTTAGTTTATTAATTAGTTTTATTAGTTTAGTTATTATTAGATTTTCTTAGTTCTCAGTTATTTCTTAGTTATTTAGTTATTATTTGTTAGTTATTTATTTATTTAGTTATTATTAGTTTATTAGTTATTAGTTTAGTTAGTTTAGTTAGTTTTTTATTATTAGTTTATTATTATTGTTATTAGTTTTTAGTTAGTTTATTAGTTTATTAGTTAGCTTTTTTAATTATTAGTTAGTTATTATTAGTATTATTAGTTAGTTATTAGTTTATTATTTTAGTTATTAGTTTATTAGTTATTATTTAGTTTAGTTTATTAGGTTTTATTAGTTTTTATTAGTTATATAGGTTTTAGTTTAGTTTTTAGTTTAGTTAGTTAGTTTTTATTAGTTATTAGTTTAGTTTTATTAGTTAATTAGGTTATTAGTTATTAGTTATTAGTTATTATTAGTTTTAGTTTAGTTATTATTTTTAGTTAGAAATTAGGTTTAGTTAGTTTTTTATTTGGTTAGTTATATTAGTTATAAGTTTATTAGGCTTTTATTTATTATTAGTTATTATTAGTTTTATTATTTATTATTTTCTAGTTTATTAGTTATTAGTTAGTTATTATTAGTTAGTTTATTATTATTAGTTATTACTTTATTTAATTATTAGTTTTTTACTTATTTATTTAAGTTATTATTAGTTTTTTATTAGTTTTATAAGTTATTATTATTATTAGTTTTAGCTATTATTAGTTATTATTATTTTTTAGTTATTAGTTAATATTAGTTTTTATTAATTATTATTAGTTTATTAGGTTATTGATTTAGTTTCATTATTATTATTAGTTTTTTATTAGTTATTCATTATTGGTTATAGTTTTTTAGTTTAGTATTATTTAGTTTTATTAGTTTTTAGTTTATTAGTTTTAGTTAGGTTTATTATTTAGTTTATTAGTTAGTTTTATTAGGTTAGTTTTATTAGTTTTAGTTTAGTTTAGTTATTATTATTATTAGGTTTTATTAGTTTATTAGTTTTACTTAGTTTATTAGTTATTAGTTTAGTTTTATTAGTTAGTTAGGTTATTAGTTATTAGTTATTAGTTATTATTAGTTTTAGTTTAGTTATTATTTTTAGTTAGTTATTAGGTTTAGTTAGTTTTTTATTTGGTTAGTTATATTAGTTATAAGTTTATTAGGCTTTTATTTATTATTTTCTAGTTTATTAGTTATTAGTTAGTTATTATTAGTTAGTTTCTTATTATTAGTTATTAGTTTGGTTAATTATTAGTTTTTTACTTATTTATTTTAGTTATTATTTGTTTTTATTAAGTTTTGTTAGTTATTATTATTATTAGTTTTAGTTATTATTAGTTATTATTATTTTTTAATTATTAGTTAATATTAGTTTTTATTAGTTATTATTAGTTTATTAGGTTTTAGATTTAGTTTCATTATTATTATTAGTTTTTTATTAGTTATTAGTTATTAGTTATAGTTTTTTAGTTTAGTATTATTTAGTTTTATTTATTTTTAGTTTATTAGTTTTAGTTAGGTTTATTATTTAGTTTATTAATTAGTTTTATTAGTTTAGTTATTATTAGATTTTCTTAGTTTTTAGTTATTTCTTAGTTATTTAGTTATTATTTGTTAGTTATTTATTTATTTAGTTATTATTAATTTATTAGTTATTAGTTTAGTTAGTTTAGTTAGTTTTTTATTATTAGTTTATTATTATTATTATTAGGTTTTCAGTTATTAGTTATTAGTCATTAGTTAGTTTTAATTAGTTTATTAGTTTATTAGTTAGCTTTTTCAATTATTAGTTAGTTATTATTATTATTAGTTAGTAATTAGTTTATTATTTTAGTTATTAGTTTATTAGTTTATTAGTTAATTAGTTATTAGTTAGTTTAGTTTATTAGGTTTTATTAGTTTTTATTAGTTATTTAGGTTTTAGTTTAGGTTTTAGTTTAGTTAGTTTTTTATTTAGTTTAGCTATTAGTTATTTTATTATTAGTTTAGTAGTTTTATTATTATTATTAGTTAGTTTTAGTTTTTTAGTTATTAGTTTTAGTTTTATTAGTTTTTTAGTTTTTATTAGTTATTAGTTTTTATTAGTTATTGGTTTAGTTAGTTATTAGTTTTAGTTTATTAGTTTTATTTAGTTATTAGTTTTTTTTTAGGTTATTAGTTTTTATTTTTTTATTAGTTTTAGTTTTATTAGTTAGTTAGTTATTTATTTTATTAGTTTTTTAATAGTTTAGTTTTATTAGTTAGTTTAGTTATTTAGTTTTATTTATTAGTTATTAGTTTAGTTATTTAGTTTATTATTATTAGAAATTTTGTTTTATTATTAGTTTATTTTGTTATTAGTTTTAGTTTTATTAGTTTTATTAATTACTATTTGTTTTTTAGTTTAGTTTTTTATTAGTTATTAGTTTAGCTAGTTATTTTTTAAAATTTATTAGTTTTTATTTATTATTTAGTTTTTATTAGTTTATTTAGTTATTTTATTTTGTTTTTTATTAATTATGGTTATTTTGTTTTATTAGTTTATTAGCTTTATTATTATTAGTTATTAGTTTAGTTAGTTTTAATTATTATTAGTTATGTTTAGCTTTTAGTTTTTTTAGTTGATTATTATTATTATTAGTTATTGTTTACTAGTTAGTTATTAATTTTTATTAGTTATTATTTATTTAGTTTATTAATTAGTTTTATTTAGATTTTTAGTTTTTAGTTTTTAGTTTTTACTTTTTAGTTTAGTAGTTTATTGGTTAGTTTTATTAGTTAGTAATTTATTATTTAGGTTTATCAGTTATTACTTAGTTATTTTTTAGTTATTATTAGTTATTTATTAGTTATTATTAGTTTAGTTATTAATTTATTAATTTTATTAGGTTTTAGTGTTTAGTTTTAGTTTTTAGTTAGTTATTATTATTAATTATTAGTTATGTTATCATTAGTTTTATTATTATTTTAGTTTTAGTTATTAGTTATTGGTTTAGTTTATTATTTTTTTTATTAGTTTAGTTAATTATTAGTTATTATTAGTTTTATTAGTTATTAGTTTGCTTGTTTTTATTAGTTTTTATTAGTTATTAGTTATTAGTTATTATTTATTATTATTACTTATTAGTTTATTAGTTTATTAGTTATTATTATTTAGGGTTTAGGGTTTAGTGTTTAGGATTTAGTGTTTATGGTTTTTAGGGTTTAGGGTTAGGGTTTCTTTTTTAATTTTTTTTTATTTTTTAAATTAAGTAAGCTGGTAAGTTTGGTTTATTTAGTTTATTTTTATTTATTTTAGTTTATTTTATTTTTTATCTAAATTTAGGTTTATTTTTAATTATATTTAATTTAGTTTATTTTATTTAGGTTTATTTATTTTAGTTTAGGTTTTTTATTTTAGTTTATTTTTAAAGTTAGGTTTATTTTTATTTTATTTTTTAGGATTAAGTTTTATTATTTATTTTTAGGTTTAGGTTTAGGTTTTTATTTTATTTTATTTAAGTTTAGGTTTTAGGTTTTTTTTAGGTTTATTTTTAGGTTTTATTTTTTAATTTAGGTTTAGGTTTATTTTTAGTTTATTTTGTTTTATTTAGTTTAGGTTCAGATTTAGGTTTAGTTTATTTTAAGTTTAGGTTTAGGTTTTATTTATTTTAGTTTAGTTTATTTTAGTTTTGGTTTAGGTTTATTTTATTTTTATTTTAGGTTTAAGTTTTTTTTTAGTTTACGTTTAGGTTTTATTTTCTTTAGGATTATTTTTTATGTTTAGATTTTTATTAAGATTTTTTTTTAGGTTTATTTTAGGTTTATTTTATTTTTATTTTAAGTTTAATATTTATTTTATTTAGGTTTTTTATTTTTAGGTTTACTAGTTAAGTTTATTAGTTAGTTTTACTATTATTTTAGTTAGTTATTAGTTATTAGGTTTTATTATTATATAGTTATTATTAGTTATTAATTATTATTATTATTATTATTAGTTAGCTTAGTTAATTATTAGTTATTAATTTATTAGTTAGTTCTATTAGTTAGTTGTTAGTTATTAGTTTATTAGTTAATTTTATTAGATAGTTATTAGTTATTAGTTATTAGTTTAGTTAGTTATTAGTTGGTTTATTAGTTTAATTATTATTAGTTTTATTAGTTTTTATTAGTTAGTTATATTTAACTAACTAATAAATAACTAATAAATAAACTAATAACCAATAAACTAATAAT
This sequence comes from Cymbidium sinense, assembly GCA_021442155.1. NCBI lineage: Eukaryota > Viridiplantae > Streptophyta > Magnoliopsida > Asparagales > Orchidaceae > Cymbidium > Cymbidium sinense. Next base: position 332,246,838 of record CM038214.1, on the reverse strand, counting down.
AACATAACTAATAACTAATAAACTAAACTACTAACTAAACTAACTAATAATATCTAAAAAACTAATAACTAAACTAATAAACTAAAAGCTAAACTAATAACTAATAATAACTAATAATAACTAATAACTAGTAATAATAACTAAATAATAAAATTAATACAAAAACTAAATAAAAAACTAAAATAACTTATAATAAACCTAATAAAACTAAATAACGAAACTAACTAAAAACCTAATAAACTAATAACTAAATAAACTAATAAACTAACTAATAAATAACTAACTAATAAAAACTAATAAAACTAATAAAATAATAAAACTAATAAATAACTAATAAACTAAATAACTAATAAACTAACAAATAATAATAATAATAAACTAATAAAACTAATAAATAATAAATAAAAAATAAAACTACCCAAAAACTAACTAACTAAAACTAATTAATAAACTAATAAATAATAACTAAACTAAACTAATAAACTAAATTACCAATAAACTAAACTAATAAACTAAAAACTAACTAATTAATAACTAATAATAACTAACTAATAATAACTAAATGAAATAACTAATTAATAACTAATAAACTAATAAACTAATAGCTAAACTAACTAAAAACTAAAAACTAACTAAACTAACTAACTAATAATAATAACTAAACTAATAATAATAACTAATAATAACTAAATAATAATAATAACTAAAATGTAATAACTAATAAAACTAAATAAAATAATTTGGCTAACTAACAATAAATCATAAAGTAAATATAATAATTAATAATAATAATAATAAAAAAAACTAATAATAAAAACTAAAAATTAACTAATAACTAAACTAAACCTAAAATAATAACTAATAATAACTAAGTAATAACTAATAAAACTTATAATAACTAAAAATAATAATAACTAGTAACTAATAATAAACTAATAAATAAATAATAAAAATTAACATAAACTATCTGATAAATAATATCTAATAATAATAACCAATAAACTAATAACTAAACCAATAATAATAACAAACTTATAATAAATAACTAAACTAATAAAAACTAATAAAAATAAACTAATAATAAACTAAATAACTAATAACCAATAATAGCTAATAAACTAATAACTAATAACAAAATTAATAAATAATAATAAAAAATTTAACTACAAATAATAACTAATAATAAATAATAAATAATAACTAATAAAATGAATAATAATAACTAACTAACTAAAAAAATAACTTATAAAACTAATAATATAAAACTAATAATCTATAATAATCTAATAACTAAACAAATAACTAAAAAACTAATACTAATAAACTAACCAATAATAAAACTAAACTAATAATAACAATAACTAACTAATAACTAAAATAAAATAATACTATCTGGCCAAATATAAATCTAAACTAATAAAACCTAAAAAAAATAACTAAAACTAACTAAACCAAAACTAAATAATAATGAAATAACTAAAATAATAACTAAACTAATAACTAATAAATAAAAAACTAATAAATAATAATAATAATAATAATAATAATAATAATAAAAATAATAATAAAACTAATAAAAAATAAAATAACTAACTAAAATAAAAATAAACTATGATAAAATAATAATAAAATATAAAGTAATAAAAATAAAGTGATTGTAATAATATAATAAAACTATACTAAATACTAAACAACTAAAATTTATAACTAAACTAATAAATAAATACTAATTAATAACTAAAAATAATAAAATAATAAAATAACTAACAAATAACTAATTAATAATACAAATATTAATAATTACCAAACTAATAAATAACTTAATAATAAACTAATAAAAAACTAATAACTTCTATAAATTAATACCAATTAAAACTAATAAAACTAACTAAAATAATACTAATTCTTTACTAATATAAAACTAAAAAACTAAACTAATAACTAAAAAACCAATAAACTAATAAAAACAATAATAGCAACTAATAATAAATAAAATAATAAAACTAAACTAAATAATTAACTAAAACTAAAACTAAAACTAATAATAATAACTAATAAAACTATAATAACTAAACTAAAATAATAAAAATAATTAATATTAATAAACTAAAAGCTAAATAAATAACTAATATTTATAACTAATAAAAAATAAAACTAAAAAATAACTAGTAATAATAACTAATAATTAATAATAATAACTAAAAACTAAAACTAATAAAACTTATAAAATAATAACTAATAATAAAACTAAATAAACTAACTAAACTAATATTAAAATAAATAATAACCTAATAAAAACTAATAACTAAACTAATAATTAACTAAATAAATTAATAAATAAAACTAATAATAATAATAACTAAAACTAAACTAACTAAAAACTAATAAACTAAATAAATAATAAAAACTAAATCAAAACTAATAACTAATAACTAGTAATTAATAATAAATATCTAAACTAAACTTAAAAACTAAACTAACTAACTAATAACAAACTAATAAAAACAAATAAACTAATAATTAATAACTAAACTAAACTAATAACTAATAAATTAATAACTAAACCTAATAGCCTAATAAAACTAACAAAAATTAAAAAAACTAACTAATAAAATAACTTAACTAATTAACTAATAACTAAAAACTAAAACTAAAACTAACTAACTAAAACTAAAAACTAAAAAAAATAAAACTAAAACTAAACTACAACTAGTAACATAATAAAACTATAAAATAAATAACCAACTAAACTAACTAATAAATAAATAATGACTAAAAACTGTAATAAAATAAAAAATTAAAATAATTAAATAATTAAAACCAATAATTAATACTAAACTAATTAATAATATTAAACTAATAAACTAACTAACTAAAACTAAAAAAAATACTAAATAAAACTTATAAAACTAATAAAATAATAAAACTAATAATTATTAATAACTAATAGTAAATAATAAAACTAATAACTAATTAATCCAATAATAAAATAATAAACTAAAAACTAAAACTAATAACCTAATAAACTAATAAAATAAAAAAAATAATAATAAACTAATAAAACTAATAAAACTAAACTAAATAACTAATATTAAAACTAATAAAACTAAAACTAAACCTAAACTAATAAACTAAAATCTAATAACTAAAATAAAACTAATAATTAATAAAACCTAAAAAAACTAATAAAACTAACTAATGATACTAATTAATAATAAATTAAAAGTAATAATAAAATTAATAATAACTAATAAAGTAACTAACCAAAACTAAACTAAAAAAAAACTAACTAATAATAATAACTAAACAATAATAGTTAATAAATAACTAAACAACCCAATAATATAATAATTATAGCAAGTAACTAAAAAAGATAGTAAACTAATACTCTAATAATGAACTAATTAATAAACTAACTAATAAAACTAACTAAACTATAACTAATAAACTAAAACTAACTAATAATAATTAAACTAATAAACTAATAAAAAAACTAATAACTAAACTAAAAAACTAATAATAATAACTAACTAACTAATAACTAATATTGAAGTAATAAAATAACTAAACTAATAAATAATAATAATAATAATAATAATAATAATAATAAATAACTAATAAAACTAAAACCTAATAAACTAATAATTATTAATAATAAAATAAAACTAATAACTAAAACTAAAACCTCGACTAAAAACTAAAATAATAATAATAATAAAACTAATAATAATAAAACTAATAATAATAATAAACTAACTAATATAACTATAATAATAAAATAAATGGCGATAATGACTAAATAACTAAAAACTAATATAAAAAACTAAAAAACTAATATCTAATAAAATAAAAAACTAATAAACTATAACTAATAACTAATAAAACTAACTAATAAAAATAAAACCAACATTAAAACCTAATAATAATTAATAATAATAACTAACTAATAATAACAATAATAATTAACTAAGCTAATATAACTAATAATAACTAATATTCTAAACTAATAACTAACTACTAATAATAATAATAACTAAATAATAACTAATAATAACTAATAAATAAATAAATAACTAACTAAAATAATAATTAATAACTAATAGCTAAAATAATAAATAATAATAAAAATAAATTTACTAAAAAATAATAAATTAACAAACTAAACTAATAACTAATAATTAATAACTAATAAAAATAACTAAACTAAATAACTAAACTAATAAACTAATAAATAAAGAATTAATAATAAAACTAACTAATAACTAACTAATAATAATAACTAAGACTAATTTCTAATAACTAATAATAAAAATAACTAATAAACTAAGAACTAATAACTAAAATAATAAATAAAACTAATAATAATAAATAATTAATAAAGCTAATCATATATCTAAATAATAAACTATGACTAAAACTAATAAAACTAAACTAATAACCAATAAACCTAAAATAAAACTAACTATATTAACTACCTAATAAATTAAAAAAATAACTATTAAAAAAAACTAATAACTATATTAACTACCTAATAAATTAAAAAAATAACTAATAAGAAAAACTAATAACTAAAAAATAAAAAAAACTAATAACTAATAATAAACTAAAATAATACCAAACTAATAAACTAATAATAAATAAATAATAAATAAATAATAAACTAATAACTAAATAAACTAAAACTAGTAAAACTAATAATAATAAAACTAACTAATAATAACTAATAAAACTAATAAAAATCTAATAATAACAAAAAACTAATTAAACTAAATAACTAAAATAAAAAAAAAAATAATAATAATAAACTAACTAAAAACTAAACTAATAATAAGAACTAAAATAACTAAACTAAATAACTAATAATAATGAATAATAACTAACTAATAACTAATAACTAAATAACTAACTAATAACTAAAACTAATAATAACTAAATAATAAAATTATAACTAAACTATTAGCTAAATAAATTAATAAATGAATAATAACTAACCAACTAATAAAACTAATTAAAACTAAAATAATAATAATAATAATAATAATAATAATAATATATCTAAAAACCTAATAACCAATAATAATAATAACTAACTAATAATTAATAAACTAATAAAACTAAATTAATAAACCTAATAATAACTAACTAATAATAATAATAACTAAAAAAAACTAACTAAACTAACTAACTAAAATAAAACTAACTAATAATTAAACCTAAACATAAACCTAATAATAAACTAAATAAATAACTAATAACTAAACTAACTAACTAACTAATAATAATAATTAATAACAAATAATAAATTAAATAACTAACAATAACTAAACTAATAATAATAATAAACTAATAAACTATAAAACTAAAATAACTAATAAAACTAAACCTAATAATAAAAAAAAACTAATATCGATAACTAACCTAATAAACTAAACTAATAATAATAATAATAATAATAATAATAATAATAATAATAACTAAAACAAATAATAATAACTAATAATTAAAACTAAATAATAAAATAAATAATTAACTAATAATAAACTAAAAACTAATAACTAAAGAACTAAACTCATTAATAACTAACTAATAATAATAAAATAATAACTAATAAAACTAAAATAATAACTAATAATAATTAATAACTAAAACTAATAACTAATAATAATAACTAACTAAACAATAAATATAATAATAAAAAAATAATAAACTAAAATAATAATAAATTGATAACTAATAAACTAAAAACTAATAACTAATAAAAGACCTAATAATACTAATAACTATAATAATTAACTAATAACTAAATAACTAATAAAAATTAATAACAAACTAAAAGTAATAAATAATAATAAAACTAATAACTAAAAAAACTAATAACTAACTTATAATAATAATAATAACTAAACTAACCTAATAAATAATAAGATAAAAATAACTAATAACAAAACTAACTATAACTAATAAATAACTAATAAAACTAAACTAATAACTAGTAATAAACTAATAACCAAACTAATAATAACTAATAGCTAACTAATAACTAAAACTAATAATAGTTAACTAAAAACTTAATAACTAATAATAACTAATAATAATCTAAATATCTAACTAACTAATAACTAACTAACTAATAATAAAAACTAACTAAACTAATAATAACTAAATAAAAACTAAAGTAATTACTATTAACTAATAAACAAATAAAACTAACTAATAATAAAACTATTAATAACTAATAATAATAATAATAATAATAATAATAATAATAATAATAGTCTAATAATAATAATTAAAAACTAATAATAATGAACTAATAAACAGAAAACTAAAACTAAAACTTAATAAACTAATCAATAATAATCTTAATAATAATTAATAAAAAACTAAAGTAAAAACTAATTAATAGCTAACTAACTAATAATAATAATAACTAATGAAAACTAAAAACCTAAACTAATAAATTAATAACTAATAATAAATAACTAATAAACTACACCTAAAAACTAATAACTAACTAATAACTAAAACTAATTAATAACTCACAAAAACTAATGAATAACTAATAAAGCAAACTAATAATAATAATAATAAAATAACTAATAATAACCTAATAATAATAAACCTAAAATAATAAAACTAAAACTAATCAAACTAATAAACTAAACAAATAAAACTAATAATTAATAAACTAATAAAAATTAAACCTAATAATAAACTAAACTCACTAAATACAAACTAACTAAATTAATAATAATAATAATAATAATAATAAACTAATAAATAAAACTAACTAAAAAGCTAATAATTAAGTAAAACTAAAAAAAACTAAAAACTAAAACTAAATAAACTAAATAACTAATGGCTAATAATAACTAAAAAACCTGTAAACTAAAACTAAAACGAACTAATAATAACAAATAACGAAAAAAAACCTAAATAACTAATAACTTACAATAACTAACTAAAAACCTAATAACTAAATAATAATAATAAATCCTAAAAAACTAAATAATAAACTAACTAATAAAACTAATAAAAACTAATAAATTAATAAATACATAACTAATAAAACCTAATAACTAAACTAATAACTAATAAAACTAATAATAAAAAACAAACTAACTAACTAATAAATAATAACTAAATAATCAAAACTTATAACTAAAACTAATAACTAATCTAAAAACTAACTAATAATAACTAAATAAAACTAATAACCTAAAAATTAAAACTAATAACTAATAATAATAATAATATAATAAACTAATAAAAGAAAAACTAATAACTAAATAATAAATAAAAAATAAGTAATAAATAAATATCTAAAAAATAAATAAACTAATAAATAACTAATAACTAATAAAACCTAATTAATAAACTAACTAAAACTAATAACTAATAAGTAACTAATAACTAATAATAACTAACTAAACTAAATAACTAATAATAACTTACTAAAATTAATAATAATAGCTAAACTTTTAACTAATAAATAATAAAACCTAAAAACTAAAGCATAAACTAAATAATAAACCTAATAAACTAAAAACTAATAATAACTAATAATAACTAAATAATTAATAATAAAACCTGATAATTACTAAACTAACTAACTAATAAAAAACTAATAATAATAAAAAAACTAACTAAAAATAAATAACTAAAATAAATAATAAAACTAAATAAAACTAAAAAACTTAAAATAATACTAATAAACTAATAAAACTAAATAAATAACTAAATAATAACTAAACAAACTAATAAAACATAAATAACTAATAATAACTAAACTAATAACTACTAATAACTAAAATAACTCAGTAATAAACTACTAATCTAAATTAATAATAAACTAATAAACTAATACCAAATAGTAACTAACTACTAATAAAACTAAACTAAACTAAAAATGAATAGTAACTAAAACCTAAAAATAACTAATAAAACTAATAATAATAAACTAATAACTAATAATAATAAAATTAAATAATAACTAATAATAACTAAGAAATAACTAGAAACTAATAACTAATAATAACCAATGAAATAAATAGCTAAAACCAAGTAATAAAAACTAATAATAAGTAAACTAATAAACTAAATAACTAATAAACTATTAACTAACTAACTAATAATTATAAAACTAAACTAATAAAAACTAACTAATAATAATATCTAATAATAAAAATAACTATTAACTAATAAATTAATAAATAACTAACTAATAAATAATAACTAAAACTAATAATAACTAAAAAAACATAATAAACTAAAACTAACTAATAATAACTAATAAATAAAACTAATAATAATAACTAAAAGTAATAACTAATAATAATAAAAAAACTAACAAAAACTAATAAAATAAAACTACCCAAATAACTAAACTACTTCTAACTAATAAACTAATAACTAATAATAATAACTAATAATAAAACTAAAAAACTAAATAACTAAAAAAAACTAATAATTAACAACTAACTAAAATTAATAATAATAATAAATAATAAATAATAACTAATAATAATAAAATAAAACTAACTAACTGAAACTAATTACTAATAACTAACTCCAATAGTAATAATAAAATAATAATAATTAATAATACTAAAATAATGTAATAATAAAATAACTAATAACAAATAAAAATTAATAAATTAATAACTAATAATAATTAATAACTAAAAAACTAATAATAATAACTAACTAATAATAACAAAGAGATAACAAATAAACTAACTAAAACTAATATAATAAACTAACTAATAATAATTAGCTAATAACTAAACTAATACGATAATAAAACTAAATACTAAGTAAACTAAACTAATAAACTAATAAAACTAAATAACTAAATAACTAATAATTAATAACTATAAAACTAAATAATAACTAGTAATGAACTAATAATAATAAAACCAAGATCTGTAATAATAAAACCTAATAATAATTACTAAATTAATAACTAAAACTAATAACTAAAACTAATAATAACTAACAATAATAACTAATAACTAAACTCATGATTAATAATAAAACTAAACTAATAACTAAATAATAATTAACTAATAACTAACTAAAACTAAACTTAATAAAACTAATAATAATAATAATAATAATTAATGGCAATAATAACTAAAACTAAAACTAATAATAATAAAATAAAATAAATACCTAATAAACATAAAATTAACTAATAAAACCAAAATTAAAAACTAAACTAAAATTAAACTAATAATAACCTAACTAATAAAATAATAATAAATTAATAAGCTAATAACTAATAATAATGAACTAAAACTAATAACAAATAAAACTACTAATAACTAAACTAATTAACTAACTTAAAAACTAATAATAAAACTAAACTAATAACTAATAAAAAAAAATTACTCTTAACTAAACCAAAACTAACTAACAACTTATAAAAACTAAAGTAGTAAAACTAAAACAAATAATAATAAGCTAATAATAATACTAATAACTAAATAAAATATTAACTAATAATAATAAACTAATAATAACTAAAACAAATAAAACTTATATAATACCAAATAACTATTAAAATATACTATAATAATAATAATTAAAATAATGAATTAAATTAACTAATAAACTAATAACTAAATAATGACTAATAATAAATAACTAAAACAAAACCTAAAACTAATACTATAAACTAAAAAGTAATAACTAAATAGTAATAATAATAAAAAATAACTAACTAAAACTATAACTATAATACTAAAATAACAATAATAAAAACTAATAAACTAATAAACTAAATAACTAAAATAACTAAACTAAACTAAAATAACTAAATAACTAATAAATAATAAATAATTAAACAATAATAATAATAATAATGTAAATAATATTAAACTAATAAATAACCCTAACCCAAATAATGACAAACAAATAACTAATAACTAACTAAAACTATTAACTAATAATAATTACAACTAAACTAATAATTAATAACAACTAAAACTAAATAAATAAAATTACTAAAACTAATAAAACTAATAAACTAATAACTAACTAAAACTAATAACTAATAAAACTAAATAAACTAAACTTATAACTAATAAACCAAAATGCTAACTAACTAAATCTAATAAACTTAAAAAAATTAGGTTAACTTATAATTAAACCTAAAACTAATAATAATAAACTAACTAACTAATAACTAAACTAAATAAACTAATAAACTAAAACTAATAATAGCTAAAACTAATAATTAACTAATAACTAATTAATAAACTAACTAATAATATTAATAATAATAATAATAATAATAATAATGATAACTATAATAATAATAACTAATAAACTAATCACTAACTAATAATAATTAATAAAACAAACTAAATTAGAAAAAAATATTAAACTAATAACTAAACTAAAACTAATAAACTAACTAACTAATAAAACTAATAAAACTAATAAACTAATAACTAAACCTAAATGAATAATTAACTAATAAACTAATAACTAACTAATAAACTAAAAAAAACTAATAACTAATAAAATTAAAATAACTAACTAAACTGATAAAAATAATAATAACTAATAAATAACAAAACTAAACAAATAATAACTAACTATAACTAAACAAATAAAAACTAAGCTAAAAACTAAAACTAACTAACTAATAAACTAATAAAACTAAAAGTTAACTAATAATAATAATAATAAACTAAACTAATAACTAACTAAAAACTAACTAATAATAATAAAATTAAAACTAATAAACTAATAATAATAACTAACTAACTAATAAAATAAAAGTAATAATAATAAACTAATAAACTAATAAAACTATTAAACTAAAAACTAACTAATAAAACCTAAACTAATAAGTAATAACTAAATAAAATTAACTAAAACTAACTAAAACTAAAAAAGTAATAATAATAACTAATAAAATAACTAAACTAATAACTAATAACTAATAATAAATTAACAAAATTAAAATAAATAAAAACTAAAACTAAATAACTAACTAATAAACAAAAAACAAACTAAACTAATAAAACTATAAAAATAAAAAATAATAAACAAAATAAACTAATAATAAAAACTAAACTAATAACAAACTAATAAAATAATAAATATACTAAACCTAATAATAATAACCAAAACTAATAACTAACTAACTAAAACTAATTTATAAAATAAATACCAATAATAATAATAACTAATAATAAAATAAAAAGTAACAACTAAAGTAATAAATAATAACTAATAAAACTAAACTAACTAATAATAATAACTAAAAACTAACTAAACTTAAAGTAATAAACTAATAACTAGCAATAAATATTAACTAATAAAACTAATAAACTAATAATAAACTAATAATAAATAATAACCTAAACTAACTAAAATTAATAAAAACTAATAAACTATATAATAACTAATAAAACTAAATAACTAAATAAAACTAAATAACTAAACTAATAAATTGGTAATAAATAAGAAAACTAATAATTAATAATTCTACTAATAACTAATAATAACTAATAAAACTACTAACTAATAACTAATAATAATAACTAATTAATAATAAAACTAATAAAACTAATAATAAATAAAACTAATAACTAAACTAGTAATAAAACTAATGGTAAAAAAATAAATAAAGTAAATAAATAAAATCTAATAATACAACTAATAGTAATAATATAATAATAAACAAATAACTAATAATATTTAAAAGCTAACTAAGAAAACTAATAACTAATATCTAATAATAATAAAAAAGTAATAAAATAACCAATAATTCTTAATAAAACTAAAATAATAACTAACTAAACTAAATAACTAATAATAACTAACTAATAAAAAATAAATAATAAACCAACTAAAAACCTAAAACTAAACTAATAATAATAATAAAATAAATTAAACTAAATAACTATAATAAACAAATAAATAAATCACTAATAATAAATAACTAAACTAATAAACCTGAGTAAACTAAACTATCTAATAATAGTAATAATAGTAATAAACTAATAAAGTAATGACTAATAATTAATAAAACTAATACTAATAATAACTAATAAAACTAAAATAATAACAATAATTAATAATTAATAATTAATAATAATAAAAAAGTAATAAAAATAATATAAAAAACTAATAAAATAATAATAAAATAGTAACCAACTTATAAAACTAATAAACTAAATAACTAACTAAAAAATAAAACTAGTAACTAATTAATAAAACTAATAACTAAATAACTAATAAAACTAAATAAACTAATAAATAATTAACTAATAAATAATAATAACTAAACTAAAACTAATAAATATAATAATTAAACCTAATTGAAACTAATAAACTAATAATAAAGTAATAGCAATAATAAGTAATAACTAAACTAATAATAATAAATAATAATAAATATAATAATAGTAAACTAACTAAACTATCTAATAACTAATAATAAACTAAAACCTAATTAATAATAAACTAAAATTAACTAATAACTAAACCTAATAACTAATCAATTAAATAACTAAAAAACTAATTAATAATAAACTAGTGGACTAAGTAAAATAATTGGTGCTAATAACTAAACCTAAACTAATAATGATAAATCTAATAAACTAAACTAAACTAATAATAATTAACTAATAATAATAGTAATAATAATAACTAAAATAATAATAACTAAAAAATATTAATAATAACTAAAAACTAAATCTTAAAAACTAACTAACTAACTAACTTGAGCTAAAAAATAACTAACTAGTAATAAAATAATAATAAATAAAAACTAATAATCTAACTAAAATAACTAAACTAATAACTAAATAATAACTTAAACTAACTAAAACTAATAAAAAATAAATAAAGTATAAAGATGAACTAAATAAAAAACTAAATAACTAAATTAATAATAACTAATAAAAATTACTAATAAATTATAATAACTAATAACCTAATAACTAATAAAACTGACCAACTAATAATAACTAATAATAAAAACTAATAAAACTCATAAATAACTAAACCTATAACTAAACCTAAACTAATAAACTAAGCCTAATATTAACTAATAATAACTAATAATAAACTAATAATAAACTAATAACTAATAATAACTTATAATAATAACTAAAAATTAACTAACTAAAATTAAAAACTAATAAAACTAAACTAATAAACTAATAACTGATAATAAAGTAATAATAATAGCTAATAAAATAACTAAACTAATAACTAATAACTAATAATAAATTAATAAAACTAAAATAAATAATAACTAAAACTAAATAACTAATTAATAAACATAATAACTAATAAATAAAACCAAAACTAAACTAATAAAACTATAAAACCAAAAAATAATAAACTAAATAAATTAATAATAAAAACTAAACTAATAAACTATTAAACTAATAACTAATAATAACGAATAACTAAACTAATAAAACTAACAAACTAATAAAATTGAAAACCTAAATTAATAATTAATAAATAATTAATAAATAATAAAAAACTAAACTAATAATAATAACTAAAAAAGATAATAACTAAAGAAACTAACTAAAAACTAATTTATAAAAACTAATAAACTAACTAATAATAATAATAATAACTAACTAATAAATTAATAACTAATAAACTAAAAATTAAAAAAATAACTAATAACTAATAATAACTAAACTAAATATTAATAATAATAACTAAAAAACTAACTAATAATAAAAATAACTAAAAAAACTAACTAAACTTAAAACTAATAAACTAATAAACTAATAACTAAACTAATAAAACTAATAAAATAATAAAACTAATAAAAAAAAAGTAAAACTAAATAACTAAAATAATTAAAATAATAACTAAAAAAAACTAATAAATAATATATATAATAATAAAAAACTAAATAACTAAATAAAAAAACTAAATAACTAAAATAAAATGACTAATAACTAAGAAAACTAGTAATAATAATAATTACTAATATAACTAATAATAACTAAATAACTAACTAATAATAAATAACTAATAACTAATAAAATAATTAACTAATAATAACTAATAAACTAATAATTAACTAAATTAATAACCAAACTAATAAAAACTAATAATAAAAAATAAATAAAAAAAATAATAAAATAAACTAATAATAATAATAATAATAATATAATAATAACTAATAATAAACTAATAGATAATAATAACTAAAAACTAATAACTAATAAATTAATAAACTAAAAACTAAAAATTAATAAACTAAATTAACTAATAATAACTAATAAAACCTAAACAAATAATTAACTAAACTAAATAACTAAACTAATAACTAACTATAATAAACTAAATTAAAATAAACTAAACTAATAACTAACTAAAAACCTAAAAACTAAACTAAAACTAATAATTAATAATAACTAATAATAATAACTAATAACTAATAAAACTAATAAATAAATAATTAATAATAAATAACTAAACTAATAAAACTAATAAACTAAAGTATATACTAATAACTTATAATAACTAATAAAGTAACTAATGACTAATAGTAATAATAATAATAACTAACTAGCAAGTAATAATTAATAACTAATAAATTAATAAAACTAACTAATAGATAACTATGCTAATAAAAAACTAATAACTAATTATAGCTAAAAAAACTAACTAATTAATAAAAATTGATAAACTAAATTATAACTAACTAAAACTAGCTAATAAAAAAAAAGTAATAAAATAATAACTAAATAACTAATAAAAATAAATAAATTAATAACTAATAAATAAACTAACTAAGTAATGATTAAACTTAAAATTGAAACTAATAAACCAATAATAAGTAACAACTAACCAATAAACTAATAAACTAAACTAATAATAATAAATAATAATAAACTAAAACTAATAAATTAACTAAACTAAACTAATACTAACTAATAAATTAAAACTTAATAAATAATAAAAAACTAAAACTACTAATAACTAAAACTAAATAAAAATTAAATAATAAAACTAATAAACTAAAATAATAAACTAATGGACTAAAACTAAATATAATCTAATAAAAACTAAACCTAAAGTAATAATGATAAACTAATTAACTAAATAACTAATAATAACTAATAATAAATATAACTAAATTAATAACTAATAAACTAACAACTAATAATAATAAACTAATAATAATAGCTAGTAATAATAAATAATAAACCCAAATGAACTAAGAAACTAACTAAACCTCAAACTAAAAAACTAATAATTAACTAATAAACTACTAACTAAATAAACTACTAATAACTAAAACTAAAATAAACTAATAATAATTAAATAATAACCTAAACTAATTAAACTAATAAAGTAGGTAATAACTAATAAAAATGATAAAACTAAAAAAAAACTAAATAAATTAATAAGCTAAAGTAATAAATAATAACTAATAATACTAACTAATTAATAATTTAATAAAAGTAATAAATAACTAACTAATAACTAAACTAAACTGATAAACTAATAATAAAAACTAATAAACTAATAAACTAAGCCTAATAATAACTAATAAAAACTAATAACTAATAATAAGTAGTAATAAACTAATAAATCATAATAACTTATAACAATAACTAAAAACTAACTAAGCACTAAGTAATAAAACTAAACTAATAAACTAATAAAATAAACTAAACTAATAATAACAACTAAGTAATAACTAGCCAATAACTAATTAAAATAAATTAAACTAAAATAAACTAAACTAATAGTAACTAAACACAAAACTACACTAACTAATAACCAATAACGTAATAATAACTAACTAAAATGTAATAATAATAACTAATATAATAATAAAACTAAAATTAAATTAATAATTCTTGAATAACTAATAATAATAACTAACTAATAACAAATAAAACTAATAACTAATAATAATGTATGATAAACAAAAACTAAAACTAATAATAGTAATGAATAATAAAAACTAAAAATAAACTAATAACTAAAAATAATAAAATTAAACTAATAACCAAGTCTAATAAGTAACTAAATAACAAAACTAACTAAATAACTAATAATAATAAAACTAATAATAGCTAAAACTAATAATAACTAAACTAAAAGCTAAATAACTAATAAAACTAAAAACTAAACTAATAATAACTATATAATTAAAATAACTAACTAATAAATAACTAATAAAATAACTAAACTAATAACTAATAATAACTAATTATCTAATAAACTAATAATAAACTACTAAACAAATTACTAATCACTAATAATAACTAATAATAATAAACTAAATAAACTAATAATAACTAACTAATAAACTAAATAACTAATTAATAACTAATAAACTAATAAAACTAATAAACTAAATAAACTAATAATAATAACTAAACTGATAACTAACTAGTAACTAATAATTAAAATAATAGTAATAAAAACTAACTAAAATTAAAAACTAAACTAAATAAACTAAAATTAATAACTAATAATTAACTAATAAACTAATAACTAACTAAAAATAATAAAACTAATAAACTAATAACTAAAACTAATTAATAACTAATAAAAATAACTAATAACTAAACCTAATAACTAAATAACTAACTAATAATAGCTAAACTAATAAAATAATAACTAATAAAACTTACTAACTAGTAACTAATAATAACTAATAAATAACACTAAATTAAAAAACTTAACCAATAACTAAAACTAAATAAATAAACTAATAACTAATAAAAACTAATAAAACAAATAATAATAACTAAATAAATAAATAAACCTAAATAACCAAACTAACTAATAACTAAACTAATAAATCAAAACTAAATAAACTAACTAACTAATGGTGAATCGGACGATCATGCACAAAGTTATGGCAATTTCTATGCGGCTGCCACACGAGATGAGCAGATCAGCCGCGTGGGCCGCACGACTCATGTTTTTTAGTCCGAGGCTCCCATCGATGATATTTTTGGAGTCAACCATCGATTTCTCCAGCGTCAATGATAAAATAAAATAAAAATAAAAGAAAATAAAATGGGTGGCATCAACAGATGGTTCAACATGATGACTTCCCAAGAGGTCATCCATCATAGTATTGCTCTCGCCCATGCACGTTTAACTGAAGAGTTCTCATAAGATCTGGTGTACTGGTGCGATCACGCCTGCTGGAGATTTGCCACAAATTATGCTCATGTGAAACCTTTCCATGCCGCGGTAAGGTTTCGAACTAGCCGAAATCGAAGATACGGGTCCTGCCAGATGCGCTTGGGGCTCATCTGTGTGTCGTGCGCCCCACAGAGATCTTTCCGGATTGGGTTCATAATGGCGAATCACACGATCGTGCGTGAAGTTTGGCCATTTTCGTGCGACCTTCACACGAGATGCGCAGATCAGCTGCATGGGCCCCACGACTCATGTTTTTCAATCTGAGGCATCCCTTCAATGACATTTTCAGAGTCGATCATTGAGTTCTACGGTGTCAATAGTAAAATAAAAGAAAAATAAAAGAAAATAAAATGGACAGAATCAATAGATGGTTCAACACGATGACTTCCCGAGGTCACCCATCATAGTATTGCTCTCACCCATGCATGCTTAACTGAAGAGTTCTTATAAGATGCGGTGTCTTTGGTGCGATCCGCCCGTGGAGATTTGCCAAATTGTGCTCTCACACGTCCATCTTGCGTGGTAAGGCTTCGAACTAGCCAAAATTGGAGAAATGGGTCCCGCCAGATGCGCCTGCTGCACATCTTTGCATCATGCGCACAGCGGAGATCTTTCCAGATTGGGGTAATAATGGCAAATCAGATGATCGTATGCAATGTTATGGCCATTACCGTCCAGCCTCCACACGAGATGCACGGATCAGCCGCATGGGCCACATGGCTCATGTTTTTCGGTTCGAGGCACCCCATCGATGATATTTTTGGAGTCGATCATCGAGTTTTTTGATGTGAACGGTAAAATAAAATAAAAATAAAAGAAAAAAAAAATGGGCGGCATCAACAGATGATTCAACATGATGACTTCCCAAGAGGTCACCCATCATAGTATTGCTCTCGCCCATGCATGCTTAACTGAAGAGTTCTCATAGGGTCTGGTGTGCTGGTGTGATCACGCCCGCTAGAGATTTGCCGTAAATTTTGCTCATGCGGAACCCATCCATGCCGCGGTAAGGCTTTGAACTAGATCAGGGTCTGAGATCGCGCAGGCTCATCTGCGCTCATCGCCAGAGATCTTTTCAGATTGGGTTCATAATGGCGAATCAGATGATCATGCGTAAAGTTATGGCCATTTCTGTGCGGCCTCCACATGAGATACGCTGATCAGCCGCATGGGCCCCATGACTCGTGTTATTCAGTCCGAGGCATCCATTGATGATATTTTTAGAGTCGGTCGTTGAGTTCTGTGGTGTCAATGGAAATAAAAGAAAAATAAAAGAAAATAAAATGGGCAGCATCAACAGATGGTTCAACACGATGACTTCCTAAGAGGTCACCCATCATAGTATTGCTCGCGCATGCACTTAACTAAGAGTTCTCATAGGATGCGGTGTCTTTGAGTGCGATCCATCTTGGAGATTTTTCGTAAATTATGCTCATGCGGAACCCATCCATGCCGTGGTTAGGCTTCGAACTAGCTGAATTAGAGATACGGGTCCCGCCAAATGTACCTGTTACACACTTCCGCATCGTGCGCACCAAAGAGATCTTTCCAAATTGGGGTCATAATGGTGAATTAGACGATCGTGCGTGAAGTTATGGCCATTTTCGTGTGGCCTCCACAGGAGATGCGTTGATCAGCCGCATGGGCCCCACGGCTCATGTTTTTCAGTCCGAGGCATCCCATCGATGACATTTTTGGAGTCGATCGTTGAGTTCTGCGGTGTCAAGGTAAAATAAAAGAAAATTAAAAGAAAATAAAATGGGCGGCATCAACAGATAGTTCAACACGATGACTTCCCAAGAGGTCACCCATCATAGAATTGCTCTCGCCCATGCACGCTTAACGGAAGAGTTCTCATAGGATCTGGTGTGTGCGATCACGCCCGCTAGAGATTTACCATAAATTGTGCTCATGCGAAATATCGCGGTTGAACTAATTGGAAGTGGAGATATGGGTCCTGCCATATGCATTTGGGGCTCATCTATGTGTCGTGCGCCCCACAGAGATCTTTTCGGATTGGGTTCGTAATGGCGAATCAGACAATCGTGCGTGAAGTTATGGCCAATTCTGTGCGGCCTCCACATGAGATGCGCAGATCAGCTGCATGGACCCCACGGCTCATGTTTTTTCAATCCGAGGCATCCTATTGATGACATTTTTTGAGTCGATCATCGAGTTCTGCGGTGTCAACGATAAAAGAAAATAAAAATAAAAGAAAATAAAATAGGTTGTATTAACAGATGGTTCAACATGACGACTTTAGAGGAGGCCACCTATCATAGTATTGCTCTCTCCCAAGCACACTTAACTGAAGAGTTCTCATGGGATCTGGGGTGCTAGTGCGGTCATACCCGCAGGAGATTACCACAAATTGTGCTCATGTGGAACCCGACCGTGCTACGGTAATGCCTCAAAATAGCAAAAATCAGAGATACGGGTCCCGCCAGATGCGCCTGCAGCTCATTTGCGTGTCGTGCGCCCTGTAGATATCATTCCGGAGTGGTGTCATAATGGTGAATCGAATGATCGTGCATGAAGTTATGGCGATTTCCACGTGACCTCCACATGAGATGCGCAGATCAGCCTAGTGGGCCTCATGGCCTATGATTTTCAGTCCGAGGCATCCCATCGATGACATTTTCAGAGTCGATTACCAAGTTCTACGGCGTTAGCGATAAAATAAAATATAAATAAAAGGAAATAAAATGGGCGGCATCAATAGATGGTTTCAACATGATGACTTCCAAGGAGCTCACCCATCATAGTGTTGCTCTCACGCTGCAGCTTAGAGGAGTTCTCATGAGATGCGGTGTCTTTGTGCGGTGCGTGCACGATTTGCCATAAATTGTGCTCATGCGGAACCCGTTCGTGCCAAGAAAAGTCTTCGAACTAGCCAAAATCAGAGATACGGGTCCGTCTATATACGCATGCGGTACATCTGCGTGTCATGCGCCCCGTGGAGATCTTTCCAGATTGGGGTGATAATGGTAAATCAAATGATCGTGCGTAAAGTTATGGCTATTTTCGTGCGGCATCCGCACCAGATGCGCGAATCAGCCACGTGGGCCCCACGGCTCATGTTTTTCAATTCGAGGAATCCCATCGATG
Organism: Cymbidium sinense; assembly: GCA_021442155.1. Lineage (NCBI taxonomy): Eukaryota > Viridiplantae > Streptophyta > Magnoliopsida > Asparagales > Orchidaceae > Cymbidium > Cymbidium sinense. Next base: position 332,226,558 of record CM038214.1, on the reverse strand, counting down.
ACATTTTCGAAGTCGATCGCTGAGTTATTAGTTTATTATTTATTAGTTTAGTTATTACTAGTTGTGGGTTTGGTTTATTGGTATTGGTTAGTTTAGTTGGTTTTTTATTAGTTATTAGTTTTAGTATTAGATTAGTTTAGTTTTATTAGCTAGGTTATTAGTTTTATTTAGTTATTTAGTTTATTAATTTATTTTAGTTTTATTAGTTTATTAGTTATTTATCGATTAGTTTTATTATTATTAGTTAGTTATTAGTTAGTTAGTTTTATTTTTTATTAGAATTTTTATTATTAGTTATTAATTTTTATTAGTTATTAGTTTATTCTTTTAGTTTTAGTTATTAGATTTTTAGTTTAGTTAGTTAGTTTATTTATTTGTTATTATTAGTTATTATTAGTTATTAGTTTATTAGTTTTGTTATTTTTAGTTTAGTTATTAGTTTATTAGATAGTTATTAATTATTAATTAGTATTATTAGTTTAGTTTATTAGGTATAGTTTTTAGTTTAGTTTTAAATTTTAGTTAGTTTTATTAGTTATTATTTTAGTTAGTTAGTTAGTTAGTTATTAGTTTAGTTATTTATTGGTTTATTAATTTTAGTTTATTAGTTTTATTAGTTTATTAGTTATTAGTTAGTTATTTAGTATATTATTTAGTTATTATTAATTTATTTAGTTTATTATTATTAGTTATTATTAGTTACAAGTTATTAGTTTATTAGTTTATTATTTGTTTATCAGCTAGTTAATTATTATTAGTTATTAGTTTAGTTATTTTACTAGTTATTTATTAGTTAGTTTTATTAGTTATTATTTTAGTTATTATTATTAGTTAGTTACTATTATTAGTTAGTTATTATTAGTTTAGTTTTTAGTTTTATTAGTTTTAGTTATTATTAGTTTTATTATTATTAGTTATTTAGTTAGTTTCGTCATTTAGTTTTTTTAGTAGTTAGTTAGTTAATAGTTTAGTTTTATTATTATTAGTTAGTTATTATTAGTTTTTAATTTTTAGTTTATTATAGTTATTATTATTAGTTATTAGTTATTAGTTTTATTATTAGTTTATTAGTTATTAGTTATTAATTATTATTTATTAGTTAGTTATTATTATTAGTTATTATTAGTTATTTAGTTATTATTAGTTAGTTTTATTATTAGTTTAGTTAGTAGTATTCTTGGGTTTTAATATTATATAGTTATTATTGGTTTTAGTTATTATTATTATTATTATTAGTTAGCTTGGTTAATTAGTTATTAATTTATTAGTTAGTTACATTAGTTAGTTTGTTGGTTATTAGTTTATTAGTTAATTTTATTAGATAGTTATTAGTTATTAGTTATTAGTTTAGTTAGTTATTAGTTAGTTTTATTTAACTAACTAATAAATAACTAATAAATAAACTAATAACTAATAAACTAATAATAATAAAACTAATAACTAATAAACTAAACTACTAACTAAACTAATTAATAAATAATAATAAATAATATCTAAAACTAATAACTTTATTAAAAATAATAAAACTAATAATAACTATTAACAAACTAAAATATAACTAATAAAACCTAATAATATAAACTAATAATAAACTAAAATCCTAAACTAAATAAAAAATAATAAAACTAACTAAACTAATAACTAATAACTAATAATAATTAATAAAAACTAATAAACTAAACTAATAAACTAACTAATAATAACTAAACTAATAAACTAAATAACTAATAATAATAATAAAACTAAACTAATAAACTAATAAACTAAAACTAATAATAATAACTAAACTAATAACTAAAGTAATAACTAAAGTAATAATAAAATAAATGATAATTAATAACTAACTAACTAATAAACTAAAAGCTAAACTAATAATTAATAATAACTAATAATAACTAATAACTAGTAATAATAACTAAATAACAAAATTAATACAAAATCAAAATAAAAAAACTAAAATAACTTATAATAAACTTAATAAAACTAAATAACGAAACTAAACCCAAACTAATAAACTAAACTAAATAATAATAAACTAATAAATAACTTCTAATAAAACAAATAAAGTAATAAAATAAAAACTAATAAAACTAATAAACTAAAATAAACTAAATAATAACAAATATAATAATAATAATAATAATAAACTAATAAACTAATAACTAATAAAATAAAACTAACTAAATAAACTAACTAAACTAAAAACTAATTAATAAATTAATAACTAAAACTAACTGAAAACTAAAAACCTAATAATAAAAACTAAATAACTAATAATTAAACTTAACTAATAAACTAAACTAATAAACTAAAAACTAATTAACTAATAACTAATAATAACTAACTAGTAATAACTAAACGAAATAACTAATTAATAATAACTAATAAACTAATAAACTAATAACTAAACTAAACAAACTAATAAAAAAACTAAAAAATAATAATAAACTAAACTAAAAGCCAAATAACTAAACTAATAAACTAATAACTAATAGTAACTAATAAAATAAACTAAAATAATAATAATAACTAAAATGTAATAATTAATAGAACTAAATAAAATAATTAACTAACTAAGAATAAATAATAAAGTAAATAAACTAATAACTAATAATAATAATAATAATAAAACTAAATAACTAATAAAACTAAAAAAAAAATCATAATAAAAAAATAACTACTAAATAATAATATAATAATAATTAAATAATAACTAATTAATAAATAATAGTAATAAACTAATAACTAATAATAATAAAACTAAAATATAATAACTAATAAATAAATAATAAAACTAACATAAACTAACTAATAAATAATATCTAATAACTAATAACTAATAACTAAACTAACTAATAAATTAACTAAACTAATAAAATAACTAACTAAACTTATAATAAATAACTAAACTAATAAAAAACTAATAACTAAAAATAAACCTAATAATAAAACTAACTAAATAACTAATAAACCAAATAGCTAAACTAATAAAACTAACTAAATAACTAAACAAATAACTAATAAAAAAATTAATAAATAATAATATCTAAAAACTAACTAACCTAATAAGTAATAACTAATAATAAACTAATAAATAATAATAACTAAATAATAAGTAATAAATGAATAATAATAACTAACTAACTAACTAACTAATAAATAACTTATAAAACTAATAACTAATAACTAAATAAACCTAATAATAACTAAATAACAACTGGCCAATATAACAAATAAAAAAAACTAATAACTAATAAACTAAATAATAATAAATAACTTACTAATAATAATAAATAAACTAAAATAACTAAACTATTAATAAAAAAACTAAACTAATAAAACCTAAAAACTAATAACTAAAAGTAGCCAACCAAAATAATAATAAAATAACTAAACTAATAATAATAAATAAAATAATAGCTAATAAATAATAAAAACTAACCTAATAAAGAATAATAATAATATTATTAATAATAATAAACTAATAACTAAACTAAATAAAATAAATAACTAATAAGATAAAAGTAATTAACTAATGATAATATAATAAACTAATAAAGTAACTAAACCAAATAACTAAAGATTTATAACTAAACTAATAAACTAAACAAATAACTAATTAAACTAATAAACTAAATAATAAAACTAATAAATAACTAAATAACTAATTAATAATAGAAACCTAAAACTAATAACTAAATAACTAAACTAAAACTAATAACTACTAAAATAACCAAACTAATAATAATAACTAACTAATAATAAAAACTAATAAAAAACTAATAACTTAACTAATACTAATAAACTAAATTAATAAAAAGACTAACAAAATAAATATTGATTACTAAAACTAACTAACTAAAATAATAAAACTAATAAAACTATAACTAATAGTAATAATATAAAAAACTAACTAATAAAACTAATAAAACTATAATAACTAAACTAAATAATAAATAAGAAAACTAAACTAATAAAAATTACTAACTAAATTACTAAACTATCTGTAAACTAATAAAACTTGATAACTAACTACTAAAACTAAAATAACTAATAAAATTAACTAATATTAATAAATAATAAACTAATAAATAAATAATACTAATAACTAAAATAAAATAAAAATAGTAATAATAACTTATAATTAATAATAATAACTAAAAACTAAAATTATAAAACTTATAAAATAATAACTAATAATAAAACTAAATAAACTAACTAAACTAATATTAAAATAAATAATAACCTAATAAAACTAATAACTAACTAAATAAATTAATAAATAAAACTAATAATAATAATAATAACTAAAACTAAACTAACTAAAAACTAATAAACTAAATAAATAATAATAACTAAATCAAAACTAATAACTAATAAGTAACTAATAATAAATATCTAAACTAAACTTAAGAACTAATAATAATACTAATAAAAATAAATAAACTAATAATTAATGACTAAACAAAACTAATAACTAATATATTAATAACTAAACATAATAGCTTTAATAAACCAACAAAACTAAAAAAAACTAACTAATTAACTAATATAAAATTAAAAATAAAACTAACTAACTAATAACTAATTAAAAAAAAACTAATAAAACTAAAAACTCAAGTAATAACCAATATAAATAAACTAACTAGTAACCAATAACTAATAACTAAACTAAACTAAATAAAAATAAAAACTAATTAAAAATCTAACTAATAATAATTAAACCAAATAACTAATAGCTAATTAAACTAACTAATAATAAACTAAACTAATAAACTAATAAACTAACTAACTAAAAAAAACTAATAAACTAGTAACTAAATAAAACTAATAAAACTAAACTAGTAAATAAAGAAAGAAATAATAACTAATAATAATTAGTAATAACCAACTAATAAATAATAAAACTAACTAATTAATCTAATAATAAAATAATAATAAAAAAACTAAACTAATAACCTAATAAACTAATAAAAAAAACTAATAATAATAATAATAAAATAAATAATAATAAATACTAATAACTAATAATTAATAATAAAATAAATAATTGATAACTAACTAAACTAAAAATAACTAATATAAAAACTAATAACTAAATAATATCTACTAATAAGGAACTAACTAATTAAAACTAATAAATATAAAACTAATAAACTAATAAAACTAATGAAATAAAACTAATAATTAAAACTAATAATAATAACTAACTAATAATTTAATAATAATTAACTAAGCTAATATAACTAATAATAACTAACTAATATTCTAACCAATAATAAAAATCTAATAACTATTAATAACTAATAAACTAATAAAATAATAATAAATAATAATAATAAATAAAATAAATAATAATTAAATAAGCCAAAATATAAATTTTAATAATAAAAATAAATTTACTAAAAAATAATAAACTAACAAACTAAACTAATAACTAATAATTAATAACTAATAAAAATAACTAAACTAAATAACTAAACTAACAAACTAATAAATAAAGATTAATAATAAAACTAACTAATAATAATAAGACTAATTTAATATAGTAATAATAAAAATAACTAATAAACTAATAACTAATAATTAAAATAATAAATAAAATTAATAATAATAAATAACTAATAAAGCTAATCATAATAACTAAATAATAAACTAAATAACTAACTAAAACTAATAAAAAAACTAATAATTAAACTAACTAAAACTAATAATACTAAAACTAATAATAAAAAACTAATAACTATATTAACTTCCTAATAAATTTAAAAATAACTAATAAAAAAATTAATAACTATAATAATTACCTAATAAATTAAAAAAAATAACTAATAAGAAAAACTAATAACTAAAAAATTAAAAAACTAATAACTAATAAACTAATAACTAAACTAATAATATAAAAAAACTAAATAACTAAAATAATAATAAAATAAAAAAAAGTAAAACTAATAATAATAAAAAACTAATAATAAATAATAAAAACTAATAAAAAATAAAATAATAATAAAATAAACTAAAAAACTAAATAATAAGAACTAAAAACTAAACTAAATAACTAATAATAATGAATAATAACTAAACTAATAAAACTAATAACTAAATTACTATAATAACTAAAACCGATAATAACTAACTAAATAATAAAATTATAACTAGTATTAGAAATAAATTAATAAACTAATAAACTAACTAACTAACTAATAAAACTAATTAAAACTAAAAACTAATAATAATAATAATAATAATAATAATAATAATAATAAATAACTAATCTAATAAAACCTAATAACCAATAATAATAACTAACTAATAGTTAATAAACTAATAAACTAATAAAACTAAATTAATAAACCTAATAATAAACTAAACTAATAATAAATAACTAATAATAATAACCAAAAGTAACTTATAATAATATACTAATAACTAAAAAAAACTAACTAATAACTAAATAACTAAACTAAAACTAACTAATTAAAACCTAATAATAAATAAATCATATAATAACTAACTAATTAACTAATAATAATAATAATAATAATAACTAAATAACCATAATAAACTAATAACCAATAATAAATAATAAATAAAACTAAAATAAAATAAAACTAAACTTAATAATAAAAAAACTAATAACTATCTAATAACTAAACTAAAATAATAATAATAATAATAATAATAATAATAATAATAATAATAATAATAATAATAATAATAACTAAAACTAATAATAATAACTAATAATTAAAACTAAATAATAAAATAAATAATTAACTAATAATAAACTAAAAAACTAAACTCATTAATAACTAACTAATAATAATAAAATAATAACTAATAAAACTAAAATAATAACTAATAATTAATAACTAATAATAACTAAAAATAATAATAAACTAATAACTAATAATAAATAAAAACTAATAATAACTAAAAATAATAATAAACTGATAATTAATAAAATAAAAACTAATAATTAATAAAAGACTTAATAATACTAATAATTATAATAATTAACTAATAACTAAATAATTAATAAAAACTAATAACAAACTAAAAATAATAAATAATAATAAAACTAATAACTAACTAATAAAACTGATAATAATTAACTTATAATAATAATAATAACTAAACTAACCTAATAAATAATAAGATAAAAATAACTAATAACAAAACTAACTATAATGAACTAATAAAACTAAACTAATAACTAGTAAAATAACCAAACTAATAATAACTAATAGCTAACTAATAACTAAAACTAATAATAACTAACTAAAAAATTAATAACTAATAATAATAACTAAACTAATAATAAAAACTAACTAAAATCTAATAACAATAACTAAATAAGAAACTAAAATAATTACTATTAACTAATAAACAAATAAAACTAACTAATAATATAACTATTAATAACTAATAATAATAATAATAATAATAATAATAATAATAATAATAATGAACTAATAAACAGAGAACTAAAACTAAAACTTAATAAACTAATCAATAATAATCCTAATAATAAAAAACTAAAGTAAAATCTAATTAATAGCTAACTAACTAATAATAATAATAATGAAACTAAAACTAAAACTAATAAATTAATAATAAATAATATAATAATAAACTACACCTAAAAACTAATAACTAATAAAACTAATAACTAACCAATAAATAAAACTAATTAATAACTCACAAAAACTAATGAATAACTAATAAAAAAAACTAATAATAAGAAATAATAATAAGAAATAATAATAATAATAATAATAGTAACCTAATAATAATAAAACTAAAATTAATCAAATAATAAACTAAACCAATAAAAACTAATAAATAACTAATAAAATTAAACCTAATAATAAACTAAACTCACTAAATAAAAACTAACTAAATTAATAATAATAATAATAATAAACTAATAAATAAAACTAACTAAAAAAAGCTAATAATTAAATAAAACTAATAAAAACTAAAAACTAAAACTAAATAACTAATTGCTAATAATAACTAAAAAACCTATGAACTAAAACTGAAACTAACTAATAATAACAAATAACAAAAAAAAAACCTAAATAACTAATAAACTAAAACTAATAACTTACAATAACTAACTAAAAACCTAATAACTAAATAATAATAATAATAAATCCTAATAAACTAAATAATAAACTAACTAATAAAACTAATAAAAACTAATAAATTAATAAATAAATAACTAAACTAAAAACTAATAAAACTAATAATAAAAAATAAACAAACTAACCAATAAATAATAACTAAATAATCAAAACTTAAAACTAAAACTAATAACTAATCTAAAAGCCCATGGAGAAAGTGCGTTCTCCACCGGCTGACTCAGTAGACAGATGTGACAACTTAAATAACCTATCCCATCGTGCCACATGGAAAGTGCATCGCATCAGCTGCCACATAGCCTGACAGGATTAGGAGCTTTAATTAGCTCTAATTAATTCATTTTTAATGCTTAGACTTTCTAAATCATAACTAATTATAGAAAAATCCAAAAAATGCAAACTCTGGCTCATTTTAAAGATAGTTCAGAGAGGAATAATAGGAAGTTAAAATTAATTAATTTTGAATAGTGATTTTAAATCAATTTGGGTTTTATTAGAAAGGTAATTAGGCTAATTACTCTTTAATTACTTCAGTGATTAATTCCAAACTTCATAAGGTTAATTAGTGGGATGATCTCTGCCTCCAATAATTTTCTTGATATTTATTGTTAGATTAATTAGGGGAATTGCTTATTTTATCCTTAATCACTTTATTAATTATTTAAATGATTAATTAACCTATTAAAGAGTGATAAAATCATTAATTAAACTTGCTAATGATCATAAAATAGTGAATATACTTTGGTTATGAGATTAGGATTTCTTTTCTAATATTTTCTCCTAAGTTTATTTCATTTGGATAAACACTTAATTAATTTGCAAATTGATTAATGGCTTAATCACCTCATTAATTAATTCAATTAATCAAAATTAAATCACTCTAGAACTTAATCACTTGATCTTAGGTAGATTTTTAGGTGTTCAGTAATCTAAAGACTTCAAAGGAAATTATAATCAAATTACATGTGTTGGATGGTTATGAAAGTACTTAACTAAAAAATAATAAACTAAATAAATAATAATAACTAAATCAAAACTAATAACTAATAACTAGTAACTAATAATAAATATCTAAACTAAAATTAAGAACTAAACTAACTAATAATAAACTAATAAAAATAAATAAACTAATAATTAATGACTAAACAAAACTAATAACTAATATATTAATAACTAAACATAATAGCCTAATAAAACTAACAAAAACTAAAAAAAACTAACTAATTAACTAATAACTAAAAATTAAAAATAAAACTAACTAACTAATAACTAATTAAACTAAAAAAACTAACTAATAAAACTAAAAAACTCAAACTAATAACTAACTAACAATAAAATAAACTAACTAGTAACCAATAACTAATAACTAAACTAAACCTAATAACAAAAATAAAAAACTAATTAAATAACTAACTAATAATAATTAAACCAAATAACTAATAGCTAATTAAACTAACTAATAATAAACTAAACTAATAAACTAATAAACTAACTAACTAAAAAAAACTAATAAACTAGTAACTAAATATAACTAATAAAACTAAACTAGTAAATAAAACTAAGAAAACTAATAAACTAACTAATAATTAAACTAATAACTAACAAACTAACTAATAAAAACTAATAACTAATTAATCTAATAATAAACAAATAATAAACCTAAAAAACTAAACTAATAACCTAATAAACTAATAACTAAAAAATAATAATAATAATAATAATAATAAAACTAATAATAATAAACCAAACTAATAACTAATAATTAATAATAAAATAAATAATTGATAACTAACTAATAACTAAACTAACTAATATAAAAACTAATTAACTAAAACTAATATCTACCTAATAAGGAACTAACTAATTAAAAACTAATAAACTATAACTAATAACTAATAAAACTAACTAAAAAACTAATAGAAAATAAAAACTAATAATTAAAACTAACTAATAATAACTAATAATAACTAACTAATAGCTAATAATAATAATTAACTAAGCTAATATAACTAATAATAACTAACTAATATTCTAAACTAATAACTAAATAATAAAACTAATAACTATTAATAACTAATAGTAAACTAATAAACTAATAACTAATAATAACTAATAAATAAATAAATAACTAACTAAAATAATAATTAATAACTAATAGCCAAAATAATAAATATTAATAATAAAAATAAATTTACTAAAAAATAATAAACTAACAAACTAAACTAATAACTAATAATTAATAACTAATAAAAATAACTAAACTAAATAACTAAACTAACAAACTAATAAATAAAGATTAATAATAAAACTAACTAATAATAATAACTAAGACTAATTTCTAATAACTAATAGTAAAAATAACTAATAAACTAATAACTAATAATTAAAATAATAAATAAAATTAATAATAATAAATAACTAATAAAGCTAATCATAATATCTAAATAATAAACTAAATAGCTAACTAAAAACTAATAAAACTAAACTAATAATTAAACTAACTAAACTAATAACTAATAAACCTAAAAACTAATAATAAAAAACTAATAACTATATTAACTTCCTAATAAATTTAAAAATAACTAATAAAAAAATTAATAACTATAATAATTACCTAATAAATTAAAAAAATAACTAATAAGAAAAACTAATAACTAAAAAAATAAAAAACTAATAACTAATAAACTAATAACTAAACTAATAATAACTAAAAACTAAACTAATAACTAAACTAATATTAACTAATAAATAAACTAAAACTAGTAAAACTAATAATAATAAAACTAACTAATAATAACTAATAAAACTAATAAAAACTAATAATAACTAAAATAAAAAAATAATAATAAACTAACTAAAAACTAAACTAATAATAAGAACTAAAATAACTAAACTAAATAACTAATAATAATGAATAATAACTAAACTAATAAAACTAATAACTAAATTACTAACTAATAACTAAAACTGATAATAACTAACTAAATAATAAAATTATAACTAAACTATTAACGAAATAAATTAATAAACGGATAAACTAACTAACTAACTAATAAAACTAATTAAAACTAAAGACTAATAATAATAATAATAATAATAATAATAATAATAATAATAATAATAAATAACTAATCTAATAAAACCTAATAACCAATAATAATAATAACTAATAATTAATAAACTAATAAACTAATAAAACTAAATTAAAAAAACTAATAATAAACTAATAATAATAATAATAATAACCAAAAGTAACTTATAATAATATACTAATAACTAAAAAAAACTAACTACACTAACTAACTAATAACTAAATAACTAAACTAAAACTAACTAATAATTAAACCTAATAATAATAAACTAAATCAATAACTAATAACTAAACTAACTAACTAATTAACTAATAATAATAACTAATAATAAATAATAAACTAAATAACTAACAATAACTAAACTAATAATAATAATAAACTAATAAACCATAAAACTAAAATAATAAAACTACCTAATAATAAAAAATAACTATCGATAACTAATAAACTAAAATAATAATAATAATAATAATAATAATAATAATAATAATAATAATAATAACTAAAACTAATAATAATAACTAATAATTAAAACTAAATAATAAAATAAATAATTAACTAATAATAAACTAAAAACTAATAACAAAATAACTAAACTCATTAATAACTAACTAATAATAATAAAATAATAACTAATAAAATTAAATTAATAACTAATAATAATTAATAACTATAACTAATAACTAATAATAATAACTAACTAAACTAATAACTAATAATAAATAAAACTAATAATAACTAAAAATAATAATAAATTGATAACTAATAAAATAAAAACTAATAACTAATAAAAGACCTAATAATACTAATAACTATAATAACTAACTAATAACTAAATAACTAATAAAACTAATAACAAACTAAAAAAACTAATAAATAATAATAAAACTAATAACTAACTAATAAAACTGATAATAATTAACTTATAATAATAATAATAACTAAACTAACCTAATAAATAATAAGATAAAAATAACTAATAACAAAACTAACTATAACTAATGAATAACTAATAAAACTAAACTAATAACTAGTAATAAACTAATAACCAAACTAATAATAACTAATAGCTAACTAATAACTAAAACTAATAATAACTAACTAAAAAATTAATAACTAATAATAAAAACTAACTAAAATCTAATAACAATAACTAAATAAGAAACTAAACTAATTCTTATTAACTAATAAACAAATAAAACTAACTAATATAACTATTAATAATAATAATAATAATAATAATAATAATAATAATAATGAACTAATAAACAGAGAATTAAAACTAAAACTTAATAAACTAATCAATAATAATCCTAATAATAACTAATAAAAAACTAAAGTAAAATCTAATTAATAGCTAACTAACTAATAATAATAATAACTAATGAAAACTAAAAACCTAAACTAATAAATTAATAACTAATAATAAATAACTAATAAACTACACCTAAAAACTAATAACTAATAAAACTAATAACTAACTTATAACTAAAACTAATTAATAACTCACAAAAACTAATGAATAACTAATAAAGTAAACTAATGATAACTAATAATAATAAAAATAACTAATAATAACCTAATAATAATAAACCTAAAAATAAAAAAACTAAAAATTAATCAAACTAATAAACTAAACCAATAAAACTAATAAATAACTAACTAATAAAAATTAAACTTAATAATAAACTAAACTCACTAAATACAAACTAACTAAATTATTAATAATAATAATAATAATAAACTAATAAATAAAACTAACTAAAAAAGCTAATAATTAAATAAAACTAATAAAAACTAAAAACTAAAACTAAATAACTAATTGCTAATAATAACTAAAAAACCTATGAACTAAAATTGAAACTAACTAATAATAACAAATAATAAAAAAAAAACCTAAATAACTAATAAACTAAAACTAATAACTTACAATAACTAACTAAAAACCTAATAACTAAATAATAATAATAATAAATCCTAACAAACTAAATAATATACTAGTAATAAAATAATAATAATAAATTAATAAATAAATAACTAAACTAATAACTAATAAAACTAATAATAAAAAACAAACAAACTAACTAATAAATAATAACTAAATAATCAAAACTTAAAACTAGAACTAATAACTAATCTAAAAACTAACTAATAATAACTAAATAAAACTAATAACCTAAAAATTAAAACTAATAACTAAACCTAATAATTAATAAAATAACTAACTAATAAATAAATAACTAAAAAACTAATAAATTATTAAAGCCTAACTAATAAACTAATAAACTAACTAAAACTAATAACTAATAAATAACTAATAACTAATAATAACTATACTAAAATTAATAATAATAGCTAAACTTTTAACTAATAAATAATAAAGCCTAAAAACTAAAGCATAAACTAAAATAATAAACCTGTAAACTAAAATAATAATAATAATAGTATATAACTAATAATAAAACCAAATAATTACTAAACTAACTAATTAATAAAACTAACTAATAAAAAACTAATAATAACTAATAACTAACTAACTAAATAAATAACTAATAAAAACTAAATAAAACTAAAAAACTAATAAAACTAATAAACTAAACTAAAATAATAACTAAATAATAATAGCTAAAATTAGATAAACTAATTAAACAAATTAAACTAATAACTAAAACATAAAATAGTAATCCAATAACTAATAACTAACTAAAAATAACTCACTAATAAAACTAATATAGTAATAAAACTACTAATAAACTAATAAACTAACTAATAACTAACTAACTAAACTAGCTAGCTAATAAAACTAATAAAACTAAAATATAATAAACTAGCCAACTAATGATAATAAATAATAACTAATAAAACTAACTAAAGTAATAACTAATAACTAAAACTAATAACTAATAATAACTAATAAAAACTAATAAACTACTAACTAAACCAACTAATAAAAACTAACTAATAATAAGTAAACTAATAAGTTATTAGTTAGTTATTTATTATTAGTTATTTAGTTATTAGGTTTAGTTAGTTATTATTAGTTTTAGTTATTAGCTTATTAGTTAGTTAGTTTAGTTTAGTTAGTTAGTTTATTTAGCTTTTATTAGTTATTAGTTATTATTGTTAGTTTTAATTTTATTAGTTATTATTTTAGTTATTAGTTATTAGTTTTTTATTTTAGTTATTATTAGGTTTAGGTTTAACTTTAGTTATTAGTTATTTATTAGTTTTATTTGTTTATTATTATTAGTTTAGTTATTATTAGTTTATTATTATTAATTATTAGTTTTGTTAATTTAGTTATTAGTTTAGTTATTTATTTAGTTATTATTATTAGTTATTAATTCTTAGTTATTAGTTAATTAGTTTTATTAGTTAGTTTTTACTAGTTATTAGTTTATTTTAGTTTTATTAGTTTATTAGTTATTTTAGTTATTATTTATTAGTTATTTATTTTAATTTTTATTATTAGTTATTAGTTAATTTAATTATTAGTTTATTATTTAGTTATTAGTTAGTTAGTTTTTTATTAGTTTAGTTATTTATTATTTATTATTTATTATTAGTTAGTTTATTAGTTTAGTTAGTTTATTTAGTTTTTATTAGTTTATTACTTTAGTTTTATTAGTTAGTTTGTTTATTATTATTTAGTTTTATTTTTATTATTTTTTAGTTTTTTATAAGGTTTTATTTAGTTATTTAGTTATTATTAGTTAGTTTTTAATATTATTAGGTTATTAGTTTTTAGGTTTATTAGTTATTAGTTATTAGTTATTATTAGTTTTATTATTAATTATTAAGTTATTTGTTATTATTTATCATTATTTATTTATTAGTTTTTATTTATTTTTATTTATTTAGGTTTTTATTAGTTAGTTATTTAGTCTTTATTTATTAGTTATTATTAGTTTTGTTATTTAGATTATTAGTTATTAGTTATTAGTTTTATTAATTATCAGTTATTAGTTTATTGGTTTACTTATTAGTTTAGTTATTATTAGTTTAGTTTAGTTTTATCAGTTTATTATTAATAATTATTATTAGTTAGTTATTAGTTATAGTTATTAGTTTAGGTTTAGTTAGTTATTATTAGTTAGCTAGTTATTATTTAGTTATTAGTTAGTTATTGGTAGTTTATTATTATTAGTTTATTAGTTGGTTATTGGTTATTAGTTAGTTTTATTATTATATTGGTTTTTAATAGTTATTATTGGTTAGTTGGTTTATTCATTATTAGTTATTGGTTTTATTAGTTAGTTATTAGTTATTTTTAGTTTGGTTTTTTTTTTTTTTTAGCTAGTTTATTATTATTATTGGTTTTCTTATTTATTATTAATGACCAGTTATTATAAGTTATTTATTATTTTTATTAGTTATTACTTTAGTTATTATTAGTTATTTATCAGTTATTAGTTAGTTATTTAGTTAGTTAGTTTTATTAATTAGTTTTTTAGTTTATTATTAGTTATTAGTTCTTATTATTTAATTAGTTATTAGTTTATTAGTTTAGTTATTTCTTTTTTAGTTTATTTATTGGTTTGTAAGTTTTAGTTTAGTTTTATTAGTTTAGTTATTCATTATTTAGTTTATTATTAGTTATTTTTGTTACTATTAGTTATTAGTTATTATTTGTTATTATTAGTTATTAGTCATTATTAGTTAGTTAGTTTTAATTTTTAGTTTATTAAAAATTATTTTATTAGTTATTAGTTATTTAGTTAATATTACTTTTAGTTATTTAGTTTATTAGTTTAGTTATATATTTAGTTTATTAGTTTATTTGTTTAGTTATTAGTAGTTATTAGGTTTATTAGTTAGTTATTTTATTATTATTAGTTATTATTAGTTTATTAGTTTTTTTATTAGTTTTATTACTTATTAGTTATTAATAGTTATTATTATTAGTTAGTTATTTATTTTAGTTTATTAGTTATTTTGGTTATTAGTTTTATAAGTTTTATTATTTGTTAGTTATTATTATTAGTGTATTAGTTATTTACTTATTAGTTATTAGTTATTAGTTATTATTAGTTATTAGTTTATTAGTTTATTAGTTTTTATTAGTTATTAGTTATTTTAATTATTATTAGTTATTATTAGTTATTATTAGTTTCAAGTTTTAGTTAGTTTTTATTAATTAGTTATTATAATTTTTATTATTAGTTATTATTAGTTTTAGGTTAGTTATTTACTTAGGTAGTTATTATTATTATTATTTATTAGTTATTAGTTACTAGTTAATTAGTTTTTTAGTTTTTTATTTAATTTTTATTAGTTATTAGTTTAGTTATTATTAGTTAGTTTTTAGTTTAGCTATTATTAGGTTTATTAGTTATTAGTTTTATTATTGGTTAGTTATTTATTTTTATTTTTAGTTATTAGTTTTATTATTATTTTTATTATTATTTTTATTATTAGTTTTAGTTAGTTATTATTTATTATTTATTAGTTTTTAGTTTTTAGTTATTAGTTTTATTATTTTTTTTAGTTTATTTATTAGGTTTTAGTTTATTAGTTATTAGCTAGTTATTAGTTAGTTTTTAGTTTATTATTTAGTTAGTAATAATAATAATTATTATTATTTACTTATTAGTTTGTTATTACTAGTTTTATTAGTTAATATTTAGTTATTAGTTAGTTAGTTTTAGTTACTAGTTATTATTAGTTTAGTTATTTATTTGTTATTAATTTATTAGTTTATTAGTTATTAGTTATTAGTTATTAATTTTAGTTAAGTTAGTTAATTTATTAGTTATTGGTTATTAGTTAGTTATTTAGCTATTAGTTTAGTTATTTAGTTATTTAGTTTTATTAGTTTTATTAGTTTTAGTTAGTTTTATTAGTTTTAGTTTAGTTTTATTTTTATTATTTATTTTTTATTTTTGGTTATTATTAGTTATTTTTTATTAGTTTTTAGTTTTATTATTAGTTTATTTTTTATTAGTTAGTTATTATTATTATTATTAGTTATTTAGTTATTAGTTTAGTTTTATTTAGTTTTTTAGTTATTATTTTAGTTTTAGTTATTTTTATTAGTTATTTATTTATTGTCATTATTTGGTTATTAGTGAGTTTTTATTTAGTTATTAGTTTAGTTATTTATTAATTAGTTTTAGTTATTATTTGTTTTAGTTTAGTTTTTTAGTTTTTTTATTTAGTTACTAATATTAGTTTTATTATTATTTATTATTTATTAGTTATTATTTTATTAGTTATTAGTTAGTTATTATTAGTTATTTTATTAGTTATTATTAGTTATTAGTTTAGTTATTATTTAGTTTTTATTAGTTTAGTTATTTAGTTATTTATTAGTTAATTATTAGTTTTAGTTATTAGTTTAGTTATTTATTATTAGTTTTATTAGTTTTATAAGTTATTTATTAGTTAGTTAGTTTATTATTGGTTTATTTATTATTTATTAAGTTATTAGTTTAGTTATTTTATTATTTATTATTAGTTTATTAGTTTTATTAGTTTTATTATTCATTTTTAGCTAGTTTGTTAGGTATTCAAATTTTTTAGTTATTATCAATTATTAGTTTAGTTATTTTTATTATTAGTTATTTAGTTGCTATTTGTTATTAGTTATTATTAGTTATTATTAGTTATTAGTTTATTACTTTTTTAGTTAATTATTAGTTTTTTAGTTAGTTATTAGTTTTGTTAGTTTATTATTAGTTTAGTTTATTAGTTTAGTTTTACTTTTTTAGTTATTTAGTTTATTAGTTTAGTTATTATTATTATTTTAGTTAATAGTTTTTTAGATTTAGTTTTATTAGTATATTATTATTAGTTCAATTTAGTTTTATTAGTTTATTATTAGTTTAATTTTATTAGTTTTTAGTTTAGTTTAGTTATTATTATTATTAGGCTTTATTAGTTTATTAGTTTTAGTTAGTTTATTAGTTATAAGTTTATTTTTATTAGTTTTTAGTTTTAATAGTTAGTTAGGTTATTAGTTAGCTATTAGTTATCATTAGTTTATTATTTTTTATTATTCTTAGTTTTAATTTAGTTATTATTTTTAGTTAGTTATTAGGTTTAGTTGGTTTATTATTTAGTTAGTTATATTAGTTATAAGTTTATTCGGCTTATAGTTATTATTAGTTATTATTAATTTTATTATTTATTATTTATTATTTATTAGTTTATTAGTTATTAGTTAATTTATTATTTATTAGTTTAGTTTATTATTAGTGTTTTAGTTATTTATTTTAGTTATTATGAGTTTTTTTTAATTTTATTAGTTATTATTATTATTATTAGTTTCACTTATTATTAGTTATTATTATTATTTAGTTATTACTTATTAGTTTTAGTTATTAATTATTATTAGTTTTTATTAGTTATTAGTTTCATTAGCTTTAGTTTTTTAGTTTATTACTATTTAGTTTTATTAGTTTTAGTTTATTAATTTTAGTTAGGTTTATTATTTAGTTTATTAGTTAGTTTTATTAGTTTAGTTATTATTAGTTTAATTTATTATTAGTTATTTAGTTTATTTATTAGTTATTAGTTTTTATTATTTTTTAGTTATTTCTAAGTTATTTAGTTATTATTAATAATTTTTTATTATTTATCAATTACTTATTAGTTTAGTTAGTTTTTTATTAATTTTTATTATTAGTTTATTATTATTATTACATTTTTAGTAATTAGTTATTAGTCATTAGTTAGTTTTAGTTAGTTTATTAGTTATTATTGGTTTTAGTTTTATTAGTTTTTAAGTTTTTATTATTAGTTATTAGTTATTAGTTTTTAGTAGTTATTAGTTTTAGTTTTAGTTTTGATTAGGCTATTAGTTTTTATTGTTTATTAGTTTTAGTTTTATTTGTTAGTTAGCTATTTATTTTATTTATTTTTTAATAGTTTAGTTTTATTAATTAGTTTAATTAATTAGTTTTATTTATTAATTATTAGTTTAGTTATTTAATTTATTATTATTTATTTAATTTTATTATTAGTTATTAGTTTATTTTTAGTTATTACTTAGTTAGTTTAGTTTAGATTTTATTAGTTATTAGTTATTTATTAGTTAATATTAATTAGTCATTAGTTTATTATATTAGTTATTAGTTATTAGTTAATATTATTATTAGTTTTAGTTATTATTTTAGTTATTATTATTAGTTTAGTTATTATTAGTTTATTAGTTTTATTAGTTATTAGTTTATTATTATTATAAATTATTAGTTACTTAGTTTATTAGCTTAGCTTTTATTATTATTATTATTATTATTAGTTTAGTTATTTATTATTATTATTATTATTATTATTATTAGTTTAATTATTATTAGTTATTAGTTTAGTTAGTTATTTAGTTTTGTTTATTAGTTTTTTGGTTTTAGTTATTAGTTATTATTAGTTAGTTTAGTTGTTATTATTAGTTTTAGTTCATTATTATTAATTTTATTTATTAGTTTTATTAGTTTTATTAGTTTTATTATTATTATTAGTTATTTTTATTAGTTTTAGTTTATTATTAGTTTATTTGTTATTAGTTTTAGTTATTTCATATTATTTATTCATGTTATTAGGTTTTTAGTTTTATTGGTTATTTATTTGGTTTAGTTTTAGTTTTATTAGTTTATTATTACTATTATAAGTTTTTTATCATTAGTTTATTTAGTTATTAGTCTTAGTTTTATTAGTTTTTTAGTTTAATTTTTTTATTAGTTATTAGTTTAGTTAGTTATGTTTGATTATTTATTAGTTATTATTTATTATTTAGTTTTTATTAGTTTATTTAGTTATTTTTAGTTATTTAATAATTACTTTATTTAGTTATTTTAGTTAATTTTTATTAGTTATGTTTAGTTAGTTTTATTGGTTTATTAGTTATTAGTTTATTAGCTTTATTATTATTGGTATTAGTTATTATTTTTGGTTTTATTAGTATTGGTTATTATATTAGTTATTATTATTATTATTATTATTATTATTATTATTATTATTATTATTGGTTATTGGTTTAGTTAGTTTTAGTTATTATTAGTTATGTTTAGTTTTTAGTTTTGTTATTTTATTATTATTATTATTAGTTATTAGTTATTTAGTTTATTATTTAGCTTTATATAGGTTTTTAGTTATTATTATTTATTAGCTTTATTATTTTTAGTTATTAGTTTTAGTTTTAATTATTGTTTATTAGTTTATTAGTTAGTTTTATTAGTTACTTATTTGTTATTTAGGTTTATTAGTTATTAGTTAGTTATTTATTAGTTAGTTTTTTTATTGATTATCATTGATTTTAGTTATT